>JAJTWR010000257.1:627500-652500 GCA_021613335.1 Whitmania pigra | reverse complement strand
GGTATCTTGTTTTGAAAATAATAGCAATTATATTGACTTAATAATAATAATAAGAATAATAATAATAATAATAATAATAATAATAATAATAATAATAATAATAATAATAATAATAATAATAATAATAATAATAATATTAATAATAATAATAATAATATTAATAATAATAATAATAATATTAATATTAATAATAATAATATTAATAATAATAATAATAATAATAATAACAATAATAATAATAATAATAATAATAATATTAATAATAATAATAATAATAATAATAATAATAATAATAATATCAACAATAATAATAATTGTTCATGAATGATCATTAATATATCATTAATACTACATATAAATTGCATGTTTAATGATAATAGTAAACAAATCACCTGATAATGAGGTAGCTTATTTGGATGTCTTATCCAAGCTGAATTGGAATTTTCTTGATATTTGAAAGGACCCTTGAACGACTGATGGAACGATGAATAATTGTAAACACATACGGCAGAACCTAAGATGCTGGTTCTGGATAATACAAAATTTTAATAATAATTAGTAATAATAAATATTAAATATTACTATTTAAGAAATGTTAATTGTAATTGTAACTTCATTTACAGGGTGCCATATGCCTCGCGTCAGAGGCGCTTCTTGTAACCATTTATATAGCGCTCCTTCCCAAGGGCGCTGGCGGCTGTGCAGGCTGGGTTTCGAACACGACACGTTACGACTGTTGCCATTACCGCCGTGTGAAGGCACGTAACCCATTCGTCTGACCTGCCCGCCATGATGAATTAAGATAAATTTCATATTCTAGCAGGCTATTATTATCACATCATTATCGCCATCATTGCCACAACCAAAGTTATCATTATCATTATCATCATCATCATCACATGAAAATTTCCTGAACAAAAAAAAAAGTAGTGTTTTACGGCGGGGCATTAAAGAGCGCGTATATCAGTTGCTTCTCAGGGTCGTGAAAGGTGCTCTGAAGTTCATCGAAGTGGAACGGATACGATCCACTGATGGAGCAGTTGAGTCTCGCTTTGGAAAAAGTCGTCCAATTGTCCTGGAGGAGTACGTTGCCCCCCTGGTCGTTCTTGAAGGGAATTTATTAATTTTTTATTTATTTTTATTTATTTATTTATTGTTATTTTTTAATTATTGATTATTATTTTACAATAACAGTAATAAATAAATAAATAATAATTAATTGCAATTAACATTAAGTGAAAATGTTCCATGGAAATGATTGTTAATTAAATTAATTGACTTTATGTTATGAATTAATTTATTTTCAGTACGAAGCTGTTGGTCCAATAAAAATTTTAAAAGTTGTTATTATCAGAATTGTCTCATTATAAACTTTTTTTTACAGAAATCATGTTCAAATAATATAAGCTAATTAATAAATAAAGTTTTATTGATTTATTATAGTTTAAATTGAGAAGAAACACCTTGCAAATCCTTGCAACTCTCGAATAAACAACCTGAAATTGCAAAATAAATTTAAATTAAAACAGTTCACTCGTTGATGTAACTTCTTAAAAATTACTTTTCATTTAACTCAAACTCATTAGCTAATTGCTCTATTACATAATTATCATAATCACAATCTATAATTTAAACAAATAATTATTATTAATAATTTTTTTAGTTAACAATAATAGTATTTTAACTGTTAATTTTCTCACCTTGCCACAGTTAATGAATTCAAGGGCAGTTTCTCTGAAGAAAAAATAGACGAAGGAACCTATCTCGTACGAAGATACGAAGTCTGGTTCTGAAAATTTAAATTTAAAATTAATTTAATTAATTTAATTGTTTATTTATTAATAGAATCTAATTGATGCTGAACGTTATTTAATTGGCATTTGCAGTTTTTTAAATTTATTTTATTTTGAGGAATAACATAATATATTTGATGATAAAAAATATTATTATTATTTTAATGATAATGATTAATATTAAGAATGTAATTTTAAATTAATGTGATTATTATGTTATAATTAATATATTAATTATACATTATTAATTATTATTATCATTATTAATACCATTTAGCCATCGAGAATTGAATTGCATGGTCCTTAGATGCCTTGACTTTCCCATCATCCGGTAAATGGCCGGATCCCTGCCGGCCAAGTCGGTCACTGTGGCACCATAAAAGTTGAAATCAGATGTCATGATGAGGGTGGAGTTCTGCTGGGGGCTGTAAGGACATTTGCCTACCCCGGACATTTTTGAAATCGTTTCTGAGAGGTCGTACATCTGTATGACGTCATCAATGCATGGATGATTCACCAATGCATGGGGTATGTCATCATTGAATTTTCGATTGGTTAAAATATCTGTTAAAATTATTTCTAAAACTTTATCTTGGTAATTTTATGATTGACAGTAGAATTAATGAGGTATAGGTAATATTTTGATTCGTAATGAAGTCAATAGTGGCTAATTACAGCAGCAATAATAAATAAATTATTGAAATTATTTTAAAAAATAAATTATTTCCACTTTGACATTTAACAAAAAACTCAACTTTTCAAAAAGAAGTGGTTCAAAAATATTAAAATTAAAATTGAAATGAACAAAAATTTATGAAAAAATTCCTGAAGGTTCAAGTTTCAAAAGTTAATTGAGCAGTTGAAAGAGCAGCGACCATGTTGACGCCAATGCATCTTCATTTCTCTTCATTCATTTGTTCATTCGTTCATTCATTCATTCATTTGTTCATTCGTTCATTCATTAATTCATTCATTAATTAATTAATTCATTCATTCATTCATTCATTTATTCATTCATTCATTCATTCATTCATTCATTCATTCATGCATTCATTCATTCATTCATTCATTCATCATCATTCATTCATTCATTCATTCATTCATTCATTCATTCATTCATTCATCATTCATTCATTCATTCATTCATTCATTCATTCATTCATTCATTCATTCATTCATTCATTCATTCATTTGTTCATTCGTTCGTTCGTTCATTCATTCATTCATTAGTTAATAAATATTGTTATTAAGACAATAAACCAAAACATACGCATTTATAAATAAGAGAAAAAGAATAACATTAATAATAATAATAATAATATAATAATAATAATAATAATAATAATAATAATAATAATAATAATAATAATAATAATAATAATAATAACAAAACTACCTACCTTTCTCCACCTGCACTCAGGTGCAAATGCGTTCGTTCCACAGGTGAGAACCTCGCTTCCGTTGGCAATCAAAACTCTGACGAAGTTGTGGCAGTCATCCTTTGTGAAAAATAATTAAATGGAATACATTATTATTATTATTATTATTAATGTTATTAATGTTATTGCTGTTTTCATAATACTAATAATATACATAATGTAATAATAATATTGTAATAATTATAATAATAATATTATAATTATTATAATTATATTATATAATATAATTATAATATAATAATATATAATAATAATATAATATATAATAATATATAATAATAATATAATATATAATAATATATAATAATAATTATATATAGTATAATAATATTATAATAGTTGTAATAATTATTATTAGTAGTAAAATTGTTAACGTAATTTATTACCATTGTTATTATTTTCAATAATTTTATTATTAACATAAATTATTATTATCATAGAGTATTACCGTTAAAATTGTTATCATAAACATTATTTTTAATATTAATTATTAACATAAATACCTTATTTTGACCCTTGGCGAGGCAATCGTACGTTGTGACGTCATCCGGTGACGTCACCACATTCTCCAGCAACTCCAAATTGGAGAGATTGAGACGGAGCAGGTGATTCCTTAATAAGAATAAAATAATACAAAATTACTTTTAAATTATTTTTAAAGAATTATTTTTACATTTAAATTACTTTGAAATATTTTTTAAAATATTTTTATTAATCAATATTAAACTTCAATTGTTATCTATTAATTTATTACAAACACTAAAACGAGTTACCTGTTAATAATTTGATAATATAAACACTAACTAAAATTATCATAAATTTATCCAATGCAAATAAATAAAAACTTAAATACCGCTGCTGTTTTTAAACTTGTTTTTAAATTTGTATTAATTTAAAATTAATAAACTAATTATTTAAACAAAAATGAACATGAACAAAATGTCTACTGAACATCTTCCACATGAAATTTCTCCAAAACTTCAGAACAGAAAAGACTTGTAAAATCCTTGATTCTGAAATTATTTTTTTGTCCATCCTTTGATGAAAACCATAAAACTACGAATGTACTGCTGGAGACTGCTGTACAGTAATAAAAATATTATTATAATTATTTGATAATTTATTATTGTTATTATTATTATTATTAATATTTGTAGTAGTAGTGTTTTAAATTAATTATATCTATTATAATTTATTCGGTAAGTGTTTTTCTAAATGTAATTTTAATTTAGACTTGTTTTTTGTCTCAAATTCTACTTTGAACTACTTAAATTTAAACATTTTAAAAATTCTTCTCAATTTTTCTCGGCTTTTCTTATGTTTTGTTTTTTAAATCGGTAAAATCGAAAATGTCCGCAAATCGATTCCGACGTCTTAGAAGATTTTTATTTTTCTCAAAATAAAAAATAATAAACTACAAAATAGAAATAATTATTAAACATAAAAAAATATTTTTAAAGAATTATTTTTGTATTGAATTATTTTTAAAGAATCAGAAAAAATTTTGATTTGTTCGTGATTCGAAAGGAAATTATAAAAAAAAAGTTGCTCCATTTGCCAGGGATTTCTCTCTATGGATTCGGTTTCGCTTTCTGAAATTTATTTCCTTTCCGCCACAAAAGATTCGATCGACTGGAATTTTTTTTTATTGTGGTGTGAAATAAAAAAGAATATTTAAAGATTATGTTATAAAATGAATATATTACAAAAGGATTATATTACGAAACAAATACGCAATAGAAATAATTTAATATATCAAGATTATCTATTATCTTATTTATTCGCATAAAATGATGGTTGTTATAAATTAATACAAACAAAATCAAAAATTAATCATATCAATAATTAATACAAATAAATAATTATTTGCAATAATAATAATAATAATAATAATATTCATTACAAAATATAACATATCTTTAATAGCATTATTGTTATTATTATTATTATTATTATTATTATTATTATTATTATTATTATTATTATTATTAGTTCATAAACCAGATGCCTATTAATTAGAACTGGTGAGATACTGATGTGGCGATGAAAAATGGCCATCATCAGAAGAACTCAGAGCGTGAAATTGGCTGATGAGGAACATTCATCGCCATCCATTAACAAGATGGCGTCCAATAAATGAGATTGCAAACAGATAATTATAATAATTGTAAAATTAAACATAACATAGCAATTATGTTAGTTTAAATTAACTATTTATTGTTATAATGAATTATATGTATTGTGTTAATTTGAAGTTATTGAAATTAGAGTGACTTAGCAATATTTTAGCGATTGTTGTAAATAAATGTCAACTAAAAAGTATTATTTTATTATTAAATAATGAACATAACAAATAAAATTTTAATACTAAGGATTCATTTAATAATGTTAATAAAAAAAATCTAACTATGATAGCAATAATGATAAAGTTAATAAAAAAGACATAGTTAATAGTAACATTAATAATAACAACAATAGTGCTATTGCTAATATTAATATTAATAAAAGTAATAATAATAATATTAATAATAATTTTAATATCCTAAGTCATGTCAACCACTGGATGAGTATCACTAACAATAAGTCAAAGGCAGGAGTGATGATGTATGGCAGCAGTAATGGATTGCTCTCTTTCACTGCACTTTCAATCTTTCCTTACAAGATCGCATTAGCTTAATGTCACATGATGCATGCCGGGAAAAGGTTTCATCACGAGAAGCATATTAGTAATTATTATTGTTATTATTATTTATAATTATTATTATTATTATTAATTTTATTATTATTACTATTAAAATTACTATTAATATTATTGTTATTATTATTATTATCGTGATCTTGATCATTATTATTATTATTATCATTATCATTATTATTATTATTGTTATTATTATTATTATTATTATATATTATTATTATTATTATATTATTATTATTATTATTATTATTATTATTATTATTATTATTATTATTATATTATTATTATTATTATTATTATTATTATTATTATTATTATTATTATTATTATTATTATTATTACTATTATTATTATTACTATTATTATCATAATTGTTATTATTCAAAAGATATAAGCACTTTCGAATTATTTCATAATATTTGAATTATAATGTTTAAAATATTTGAATTATAATATCATTCCTCCAAGAATAAAAACGATAACATCTATTGATTGCACATCGTTTAATTTTTAGTTCTTGCAATTATCATTAATAATGCTTTTAATACTTTAATTGATATCAATAAATATTGATAAATACTTATTTATAAAAAGAATTATCATTTAAAATAAATTCATTTCAAATACATCTTGGTTCAAGTCTTAAAAACTCAAAACTCCTGCTAAATCACGCGCCAATAGATGCAACGTCTTCAAACATTTAAAAACCGGAAGAGTTCAACCGGAAGTTGAACTTCTTCTTCGTGATGTCACCGAGACGATTTGTTTTGCTCAATATTATATGTATAATAATATTAATATTATATTACTTAATGTTATATTTATAATAATAATATTATATTACTTAATGTTATATTTTTAATAATAATATTATATTACTTAATAGTATATTCATAATAATACTATTATATTACTTAATAGTATATTTATAATAATAACAATAATATTATATTTTTGTTACCTTTTTGTTATTTCATATATGTTGTTGTTGTTGTTGTTATATTTTATCTTAAAATAATTTCCAATTTCATCGATCATCTTCAAGTACTGACCTCGCACCGAGAATGACCTCGTTTGACCTTTGCGGGGTCAGCATGACCGCATAATCAACGACATCGTTGTCTCTATACACCTGGGCAGTTCTGTCTGATTGTAAATCTGAAAATAATAAATGCTTGTTGAGTAATAAATTAAAATATTATATTACATTAATTTAATCTGAAAATAATAAATGCATGCTGAGTAATAAATCAAAATATAATATTACAATCATGTTATAAATACGATTATTAATAAATATATATTATATTGCTAATTAAAATTGAAATAATTACAGTAATACATAATTGATATATTACTTGCAATCAGTAATTATATATTCGCAATAATGACGATAATATATTCAAATACAACCTGTTGTTGAATATCGTATTCTGCAGTTTGTTTTGCATCGGAGTAGTCTAATGCGGGGCCATGTTATTGGTCCCTGGTTGGGTCATGTATTTTACTGCCCCTCTATTCCCCAGGGCTATAAATCTCGATTGCCATCTCGGCCGAATGTGTTAGCGTTGCAAAATAATTATTTTAGATGAGAGTAGTAGAGCACTTGATAATTTTATTTACGAGCAGTACATGAATCATTTGTAATTATTATTATTATTATTATTATATTATTATTATTATTATTATTATTATTATTATTATTATTATTATTATTATTATTATTATTATTATTATTATTATTATTATTATTATTATTATATTATTATTATTATTATCATTATTATTATTATTATTAATATTTATATATATTGTTTATTATTATTATTATTATCGTCGTCTTGATTAGATGCGGTTTTATTTATTTTGCGGCTTTGTGTTCGGTGAGAATTTCTCAAAATGTTACTTTAAAAGGAGTCGAAAGATGCAAATGAATAGCAAGGATTAGCGTCAGTTCTACTCTCGTGAATAAAGGATGGTGCTTAATTCTGAGACGTTGCTAGCATATTAAGTAAATAACAATAACAATAATAACAATAATAATAACAATAATAATAGTAATAATAATAATAATAACAATGACAATATTATAGCTTGAAAAGTAAATACATTTCGAGAATTAAATGCCTTATTCTCGAAAAATTTTAAACGAAAAAAATTCAAGAGAAATTTCAAAAAAAATTAAATCTTGATCAAATAAAAAAAACACATTGCAATTCAAAAGCAGACTCCGAAAGTTGTTTGCATTTCAGCGGACCGTGAACTGTAAAGAGAGGATGTTCGCTCGACCGTGAAATTAGGAGCGAAATTCGGCAGACGAGAGTTGTTAATTAGTTTGAAATTGTCGCTTAAGTGTAAAAGACGAAGACAGACTTTGACATCGTTTGATTTTTCGTCAGTAAAATATTTTTTCTTTTCAAATTTTTGGAGAATGGTAATAATTTCAAAACAGAAAGAAAGGAGAGATATTTACTAATTACATTAAGTTAGAAAGTTTAGATTTTGAAAATAAATTAATCTTAAGCAATATATGTACTTGAAATGTATTTGAATCATATTAATCTAAAAATCAGTCTAAAACAAATCCATCCATCCACCATCCATCCATCCATCCACCAATCCATTTACCCACCCACTCAGACCTCCCCACTCAAATTCAAATCGACGAGGAAGAAAAGGAAAAAAAGAAAAAGGCGCCAAATAAATTATACTCGGAACAATATCACGCATGCAAGAGTGCTTCCATCTCCATCTTTTCCATTGTGGTCGAAAGCCGTAAATTTCGCTTTTGTTTTTTAAAATGGAGTTGTTTTTTATTTATTTAATTATTTATTTTAAAAAAATTGTTACTTTCTTTATTTATTTTTCTTTTAATATATATATAATTATATTAATTTTATTTATTTGTTTCTAAATTTAGAAAAGTAATGAGGCTTTCCTCTGCTTTGAACGACTTTAAAGGTTTGATAAAAGCTCCTGTGGGATTAGAGTTTTGGTTGAGCTTTTTAAGATTCAGGGTTAGGATTAGGGTTAGGGTTAGGGTTGGGATTAGGGTTAGTGTTAGGGTTGGGATTAGGGTTAGGGTTATGGTAAGGATTTATTAAGGTCAGGGTTAGGGTTAGCTTTAAAGTTAGCTTTAGTTTAGAATTGTTTGGTTCAAGGCTACTATTATTACCTGACTTAGGTTGCAGTTTAGGATTAGCTAAAGTTTGGAAAGGCTTTCATCATCATCATCGTCATCATCATCATCATCGAAATAGAGATTCCATCTCCTTCGACTTCCAGCCTAATCCCATTTGATGATCCACACTTGAAAGACGTCATTCAGGACTTGGAAACATGTCAATGTCCACTACAATGAATCCTTGCAAGCTTAGATCTTAAAATGATTTATTGAGTTAGGGTTAGGGTTGTGGTTATATTCCGGGTTAGGTTTAAGTGCGGACTGGAGAGAGGGCGCGATACAGAACCAGGGTTAGGATCAGGTCTAATGCAAGGGTTAAGTGAATTTGTGTTGCTCGGATTTGTAGGATTTGTAGGATTTTAAGGATAATTTATCTTCAAGAAAACTTTTATATTGTGTTATTATATTTTCATTGGCTGTATTTTTTTTTTACCTAAATTTTCTTCGGAATTAACAAAAACATTTGGAAAAAAAATTATTTCAAAATCGAACAAATCTGCCAAACCTACGCTTGACCAACGAAAACATGAAATATTTTACCGTATGATTTTTTGTTTGTGCGTTGTTGTTGTTTTTTCTCGCGCCAAAACAGCAGCATAGAACAGACGATAAAAAACATTGCGGCGCCTTCTCACGCGAGCGACCGATCGGCAAGTCCACTCGTTGAAGTTTCAATTTTATTCCAATTCTCGGAAATCACTTCTTAACGCTGCCAGGAAACCTTGGAGTGATCGAAATTGAAATGGAATATTTTCCTCTCCGTGGTGATGGTAATGACGATGACGATGACGATGACGATGACGATGACGATGACGATGACGATGAGGATGACGATGAGGATGACGATGACGATGACGATGACGATGACGATGACGATGACGATGACGATGACGATGACGATGACGATGACGATGATGATGATGATGATGATGATGATGATGATGATGATGATGATGATGATGGATGATGATGATGATGATGATGATGATGATGATGATGATGATGATGATGATGATGATGATGATGATGATGATGCTGATGATGATGATGATGATGATGATGATGGCGGTGATGGTGATGATGGCATTGACGATGACTCCACTAGACAAATCGCTTCGGGAAGAAGTCATCCTTGACGTCTCACTTCCTTGTCTCCGGGCGATGAAATTACGGAGCTGCACATCATTTCCATGGCTTCAAGGATGACTTGATTGTCTTCCGTAATGTCCTTTCCAGGGTTTTTGGAGGTTGTTTGTCGTGGAATTTATTTTGTAAATTATATCGTTTATTTAAGAATTTTTTTACAATTTATACTATTTAGTAAATTATTTTATAAATTTTATTATTTATTTAAGAATATATTTCATATATATAATTTTTTGTAATCTTTTAATATGATATTTTATAAATATAATCTTTAGTTGTTTGTTGTTTTAAATTCATCCATGAATTACAGCATTACTCAGGAATTATTAAAATATTATACTTTGAATATCATGTGATTTGACTCTATTGTTGCATAAAGTACATTTAGTACAATCATGAAAACATCTTCTTGAATATATTTTTTAAATTCAAGCCTAATTTAAGTTATAGTTTGGATTCGAGTATTTCATGCAAAGTTTTCCATCCAGATTAATATTATAATATTAATTAATATTGATTGTCTTCCGTAATGTCCTTTCCAGGGTTTTTGGAGGTTGTTTGTCGTGGAATTTATTTTTTATTAATTAATTAATATCATAACATCCATCAAAATATTATTTAAGATAAAATTCTCAATGTCATGAATTTCTCTTCGGTGTACAAAACGAAAATAATAATAGCAGCAGCAACAACAATAACAGCAACAACAACAAAAACAACAACAACAACAACAACAGTAACAGCCATTTATTGTCCGTTTTTTTTTATCAATTCGTGGAAAACCATGGAAACCAAATGGAGACAAACATTCATCGATTCCAGTCGATTCCATGCTTTCATTTTTCATTTGCACAACATTTCCGAATCAGCTTTTTTCCATTATTTTCAGGTCACCGTATCACATTATCAAACCATCACACCACTTTAATCACATTGTCACATCATCACATTAACACATTATCACATTAACATATCATCACATTATCATATTAACACATTATCACATTAACACATTAACACATCATCACATTAACACATTATCACATTAACATATCATCACATCATCACATTAACACATTATCACATTAACATATCATCACATTATCATATTAACACATTATCACATTAACATATCATCACATCATCACATTAACACATTATCACATTAACATATCATCACATCATCACATTAACACATTATCACATTAACATATCATCACATTATCATATTAACACATCATCACATCACCACACTAACATATCGTCACAACATCACATTAACATATCGCCACACAAATACATCCATTCATCCATTCATCCATCCATCCATCCATTCATCCATACATCCATCCATTCATCCATACATCCATCAAATGTTCGTCATAGGAGATGACATTCCATGAACCCCAGGAAGAAACATTATGATATTATTATTATTATTATTATTATTATTATTATTATTATTATTTTAGTTATAATTATTATAATTATTATCATCGTTGTTTTACATTTTGTATTGTGATAACATCATTTTTGAATTTTTATTATACTAATTACTATTAATGTTATTATTATTATCATCATCATCAACATGACCATTAATATAATAATGACTAAATTCTTATTATTAAATTCAGCGTTTAGACACAATAGCGTGGGACCAGCAATTCTCCTCCAATTATTCCATCCTTCCTTCGCATGTCCATATTTTTTCATTCCAGCGTGAAAAATTCTTCCATCATTCGATTACGAAATACTCGTCCGTGGAGCAGACGAATGTCTTTTACTCACGAATTAGCCGCGAAACATTGTGGACGTTAGTGTTGCTGTTTATGTTGTTGTTATTGTTATTTTTATTTTTATTGATATTATTATTGCTATTATTATTATTATTATTATTATTATTATTATTATTATTATTATTATTATTATTATTATTTATTATCATAATTGTCATTATTATTGTTATCGTAATTATAAATAATGGACATTATTGTTTTTGTTAATGATATTATTATAATAGTTATTATTATTACTATTAATATTGTTATTATTATTGATATTGTTGTTGTTGCAATTATTATTATTTATTATCATAATTTTTATTAAATTTATTTTATTACATAATAATATTATTTTATTTTATTATTAATTTATTTATTAATAAAGTATCTAATTATATTACTTCTTAAATTAATTATTACATAGTTTATTCATAAATTATCTAATTATATCCTTTTTATGGACACACTGTATGCTCTAATATCTAGTATTGTTTTTGTACATAATAAGGACATTCTATTGGGTACGAGCTCTCTTTTATTAATCATAAAGGTTGGCGCCAATTCGACAGACGTCTGCCCTGCTTTTACAGTCCCTCAACAAACAATTCATTGGCTTTTCCTGTCAATAAATTAATTGAAGGATAAAAGAGGAATGTTATATTATTGTTATTGTTATTATTATTATTATTATTATTATTATTATTATTATTATTATTATTATTATTGTTATTATTATTATTATTATTATTATTATTATTATTATTATTATTATTATTATTATTATTATTATTATTATTATTATATTATTATTATTATTATTATTATTATTATTATTATTATTATTATTATTATTTGGTTTTTTTTATTATTTTTTTATTATTATTATTATATATTAATAAAATTGACAAAATTTGTTTTTAAATAAATAATGTTAATTTTTGCTTTCTGTGTTAAGAATAAAGTTGATTAAGGAGACTTTTGTAAGAAAAATATTTAATGATAATTGTAAAGTTGTGATGGTAATGATGATGGTGAAGATGATGACGATGATGCTGATGGTGATAATAATAAAAATAGTAATAATAATAATAATAATTAATTAATTTATGAGGCGCCATGTGCCTAGCGTCAGAGGCGCCTTGTGTCTTCGCTGTCCCATGAAGTCCTGAAGGGGTGAGTCTTCAGGTGACACTTGAATAGCTCCAGGGATAGTGATCATCATCATCATCATCATCATCATCATCATCATCATCATCATCATCATCATCATCATCATCATCATCATCATCATCATCATCATCATCATCATCATCATCATCACCATGGAGGGAAGAGAGCCTGTTTCAGACTGTAGGAAATCATGATGATGATGATGCCCCTAGTCATTAATAAATATTAATGCGGTAGTCAGAAGGGGATTTTTAAATGAACATTTCCTATTACATCTAAGCGATAAAATAATTTTTTTTGGTCGAAAATTTCACTTTTAAACTAAGAAAAAGATAATGTTCGCACGTCGAAAATTACTCGACAAATGCCATAATTTCCAGCCAATTTTTATCTCCTCCGCATTATTTTTGATGAACAAAAATATCAAATTCATGGAATGTTTTGTCCCGAAAAAAAAATTATTTCAAAAATAATTTAAATGTATTAATATTAATAATATTATTATTTTTATTGTTAGTATTATTATTATTATTATTTTGTTAATTACTATCATGCAAAGTCAGTCGATAATTGTGATAGTTCATTGAGCACAATTTCGTTCTTAATGAATTTAATATGCTTAAACTAATTTTGTTGTTGTTGTCATTGATTTTTGTATTTCTTGCATTTATTACCGTTTTGTTGTCAATTAATAAATTCGTTATTTTAAACTCAATGTCGCTGCAATTACTTTAGTTGATTATTGAATAAAATTAATAGCAAATTATTTTTCTACATCATGAAATTATTAAATAAAACTAACATTTTAATAGCCACAAATTCATGCAAAACAATTTATATAGCGCATTCAAAATTCAAACATCATTCGTTTTTTAACCAACCAACCGTGACACGTGACCAGTCTCGGATCACCTTCTTTTAAGTAGATTTTTCCACATCCAACATTTTCCAGAATTTCCAGCATCAACAACAGCAACAATAAGATGTTCATATTCTTGTTGTTCTGGGATTATTTTATTATTGTTTTTATTATTATTGTTGTTGTTGTTGTATTTTAATGTTATTTATCGTATATTTTATTATAAATTTATTTTCAACTCCACAGGTGTGTGTTGCTGTTGCTGGTGTTGTCGTTGTTGATGGAAGTCACTCCCTTGTTCGTCCTTTTTATAGGCAATTGGAAGATGCGCGCGCAAAAACATGGAGAGGTATGGTGGTGGTGATGGTGGTGGTGATGGGGATGATGATGATGAATGATGATGATGATGATGATGATGATGATGATGATGATGATGATGATGATGATGATGATGATTGATGATGATGATGATATGATGATGATGATGATGATGATGATGATGATGTGATGATGATGATGATGATGATGATGATGATGATGATGATGATGATGATGATGATGATGATGATGATGATGATGATGATGATGATGATGATGATGATGATATGATGATGATGATGATGATGATGATGATGATGATGATGATGATGATGATGATGATGATGATGATGATGATGATGATGATGATGATGATGATGATGATGATGATGATGATTGATGATGATGATGATGATGATGATGATGATGATGATGATGATGATGATGATGATTGATGATGATGATGATGATGATGATGATGATGATGATGATGATGATGATGATGATGATGATGATGATGATGATGATGATGATGATGATGATGATGATGATGATGATGATGATGATGATGATGATGATGATGATGATGATGATGATGTGATGATGATGATGATGATGATGATGATGATGATGATGATGATGATGATGATGATGATGATGATGATGATGATGATGATGATGATGATGATGATGATGATGATGATGATGATGATTGATGATGATGATGATGATGATGATGATGATGATGATGATGATGATGATGATGATGATGGATGATGATGATGATGCTGATGATGATGATGATGTGATGATGATGATGATGATGATGATGATGATGATGATGATGATGATGATGGATGATGATGATGACGAGGAGGAGGAGGAGGATGTGATGTCTTTTTTTAGTAAAATTTATAACAACATTACTATAGTCGTCAGTCTTCAATTAGCCATCCAATTTTAATTTCACTTTGGCTAAAGACATTTTGAACCCAAAAAAATATTCTTTTCAATATCGCGAGGCACCGCACCGAGCTAAATCATGAATGAATGATAAATGAATCATTTCTTATCCATCATCCAACACTGTTACGTAATCAGGATTAGTTTCCTTGTCAACCACTTCATACTCCAAAGGAAGATCTTTTGTGATTGACTTGTTTCTGTCTGACCGCAGAATGACGCTGGAAATTTATATTATTATGGAATTATAATAAGAAATAAATTATGTATTGTTATAATAAATTATGGATTTTGGTGTGAATGTTGTAATTAATGCAATTGCGGAATCGTAATAAGAAATTAATTATGAATGGCTGTAAATGTTGCTACTGCCGATGTTGTCTTTAATGTTTTTGAGACTTTGTAACTTTATTGTTATTTGGGGATGGAGTTTATTAGTTAAGAATTAACAGAAACTTGTACAATTTAGAATTATTTTGAAATATTCTATGACTCTAATGTGAATAAATAAACATTAAATGCACAAATTGCACTTCTTTCTCCGTAAGAATTCTCTTGAGACAAAAAATAGAAGCAGTATCAATAGGACAGCAACGATAATTCCAAGAGCTACGAGTATTCCCTGGTTAGCCCTGGTTGGTTCGCACTGGTTGCTTTGCCCTGAGCCTGGACAAAATACCGGAAAGGATTTAAAAACGTCTGCAAATAATTATCCAATGCCAGCTAACCCTTTATCATGCAAATGACAGGGATTGGTTCGTTAAAATGACACCTGGATGGCATCCAGGTGGAATCACCTGTAATCACGGAGCACTTCAGGTCGTCTCCGCGTGAGGTGTTCTCGCAACCTTCGTTCCAGTTGGTGTAGGAGGTGAAAGTGTCTAAGACCATCGAAATAAAACAAGTTTCGTTTACACAATTCATAATTCCATCTGTTTATGTCACTATGTTCATAAATTATGCTGAACGTGCTATTGAAAACGATTAGACTACTAATTAATGAATTAATTATGCAAATCTAAAGCACATTCACCAATCAAAAATAGGAAATTCCTAGCAACAAAGCCAAGAAACTGGCGTACCCTCATCTGCCCAAACCCATTTGATACCATTCGGTACGGTAGGGAGGGCCAGAAAAGGATATCTCTCTTGCAGCAACCACGACCATTTCTTAAAATTGCTGTCAGGATCGCTCAAATAATCGTCGTCGACTAATTCTCTGTTTGAATCGAAGCAATGTTGTCTTGCTTCGTACCAGGAAATGTTCAGTTTCACAAGATCGACAGTCAGCCCTTCATTTCCTGTAAAAAAAAAAGTGCGGTGAAAAGGTTATGAAAGTTGTGGAAATTGAAGATTTTACTATTTTTTTAATATATAAGTTATTTGTAAGAGTGTTGCATTTTGGAAACCTGAATAAATGCACAGGAAATACTGCCTTTCGCAAGTTGCTAATTTTCGAGAAGGTAAATATTGGTTCTCAGAAAGTGAAAGAGACGAATCAGACTTCAAAGATTCAACTTTAAATGAAAGGAGATGATTGTTTTCATGTTTATTCATTTTAAATCCTGAAACAAAAAATCACACAGCTGTTACTAAAATATTTATAAAATAACATTTATTAATAATTAATCGTGTGTTTCAGCAGTGTGAATTGCAAATAGTTGACATTTTTAAATATTTTAGTAAGGCTCTTAAGAAAGCTCTCTTCGCAATATATATATAATTTATTTCTACCAAAGGTTGTTGAAAATCTGAACAGAACAAATAAAGAAGCATCAAACTTTTTCCATTTACTCCAGATTCTATTTTCTCAAAGTCCAATCTTTTGAGGTTGATAAAAGATTTGAAATTTTGTTTATCTCTGAAATATTTTAAAATGAGATTTTTCAGATAATTTCTGACCATCTCCTGCATCTTTTTTGATTTTATTTCCAAAAGCTTTTCTCCGTTTTTGTTGCAATATTCAACGGCAGTTTGTAGTTTATTTGCATGATAGCCATCGTAGTGCAAACAGGTATCTAAACTGTAGTTGCATTCCAAATGAATTGTTATTGACCCTCGTGAAATATCTTCAAAACCGCAAGGTTAAAAATGAATAAAACTATTTTTTAAGTTATAAATTATAAACAAAAACAATAAATAAATGTTCTTTGCAACTGGCGGTACAAACTGAATTTTTACAATTCATTATTGATGTTGAAGATAGTTTATTCCATAATTTGGCAATAATAACTAAAATATTGAATGAAGTGTGACTACCTGGTATCGAGAAAAACAGTGCAACGATGAAAATAATGTTTTCCATGAAATTTAAATGTTCAATATTTTAAGTACTTTTTTCTTAAGGAAAATATTTATAAATATTATAATATTGAATTCAAAAATTAATTTTAAAAAATGTTTACAAAATTTCTCTTTTCCTAATCTTATTGTCCAGTTTCGCTTCATTCGACAGACTAATTTCAATGCTTTGTGAAAGAGTTTTTATTATTATTATTTTTGGCCAATTACTATGATGTGGGATTAAGCCAATGACAGCTTCAATTCAATTGCGGTGCATAATTAAAATAACATAATTAAAACAAAATAAAAATAAAACATAATTAAACAGCAAAAAAGGTTTATTTTAAAATGGTTTTAAGAGAAGTGAAAGTAAAAATTATAGAGAAATGTAAAGTAATAAGTTTTTGAAGAATATTTATATTTAATTTTCCTCACCCGTTGTCAAGCTAATAAATAAACCGATGTCAACCATGCAATCCGCCATGAGAACGCAATTTTTTTAATGATTTACATTTGTCAAGAATTCTGGAAATTCATTGTTTTCATAGACAAAAAAAATTTACATATACAAAATTAAGGATGTAGTTGATTATAAACCACTAGTTATTTTATCTCTGCCTACTACTGAATATCTATTTTATATAAAATAATGATCCCACAATTATCACGTGGTTATTTTCCAATATTTGCAATTATTATTTATCTTTATATGTCATTATGTGAAATTATGGGAACAATTACGAGACAAAACAACTTTTTATCACAACATGTCGTTTTAATGTAATATTCACATTTCTCCTTGCCAGGCTAGCTGATCTACTGCATAATTTGTCGTCGAACTCATAGCTAACAACAAGCCGAACAATCGCGAATGCCAACCACGGAACCAAATGTGAAAGATATTATAATCAGTTTTAATAAACAAACTAACTTTTTTTTAATTTATAGATATTTTATTTCATAAAAAAACATATTGTTCACTCAAACACTAAACCACAAATGAAAGAAAATCAAAATAACTTTTGAAAAAAATGGTTCTTATTAAGCTGCAAGATTCTTTGTCAAAAGAAATGCAACTGACGAGGTAATGATATATTACGTTTCACGGAGAATTTATGAAAAAATAAATAAATCATTTACAACACACGTCTTCCTAACTTTTATTTCTATATTCCTAGAGTACTATTGTCAATTAAAATATCATTCCTGTAAGTTAATCATATTTAATTTGTAATTTCAAATAATTTCAAACAGGATTCGAATTGATAAAAATGTTTTAACGCATTTGTTTCCCAATTATTTTTATTTATTTTGTTCAAAAGACTACGAAGATTCTAGCTCTGCTGTTGAAGTTCCTAAAGACTGGTAAACATGAAACTCCTGACCAGGGTGACACAAAGACTTATAATCGGACTCGTTGACATTATTGTCTGGAGGAGATTTTTGAGAGACTGAGCCTTTCCTTCAAAATAATTAAATTGATTTAACAGATAAATTATTGTTATTGTTATTAATTTTATTACTGTTGTTAGTAATTATATTTGCTTCAATTACAATCACAAACAACGGGATTGAAAATTACCGGAGAATTTTTACAATATTAAGATATCGTTGTAATTAATGATTTTAAAATTTAATCCAGAACAATTCATACGTTGATTTCCTACCTCGTTGTAAGTTGCTCGTCACACGTTTTGCTTTCGTCACATACTTCATTGATGACGTTACTTCCTGTTTCATAGGAAGGTGATTTTCTGCTCCTGGAAGATTTAAAGGGGAGTGGAATTTTCTTGTGGAAGACAAACTTGGCAATGAGAAGAGACGATACGATGATGAGCACCAATCCATCTAACCCCAAACCTATTCCTATTCCTATTGTTGGTGGTTGTAATAATGAGGATGTTGTCTCGGTTAAATATAGTTCTCTGCCTCCTGAATGTATGTGTTGATGGTAATGTATCATCGAGGCAAAAGAAAATTAATGAAATTTAAAAAACCTTGAATGCAAATTGTTGATGCTGTTTTCGAATCGTAAGAATTCATCCATTTGTAATTTGAATCTATAAATGCCTTGTTAATTCCATTCGATGAGAGATGGTCCTTCATCCAGTTTGAATAAGTTAAATAATTTCCTACAGATTTTGTCAATTAATTGAAATCAATAATTTTGGAAATAAATAATTTATATTATTATTGAAATTGTTTTTATTAAACATCTAAATATCTAAATACTTGCAAGCAACTAAATTACAATTTCCGACCTGATTGTGCATCTCCCCAAACCCAATCATTCGAAATCGTTCGCAACAGGTTCAACCAAACTTCCTCAAACATTAAATTGTTATTTCTTCCAAATTGTTCAACCATTCTCTGCGTTTCATTGTTACAAATTTTTAGTAAAAATCCGCCATTGCTTTGACAAAACTGTTTGGATACTTCAAAGGTTCGTTTAATTCCATCGAACGTGAAACAAATGTCCTTTCCTGATGACATCCGATAACAAGTATAATTTCCACAACATGTCTCAAGATTCAGAGCCAGTAACACAACAGCACAAAGGTGAATATCATGTTTCATGTTTTAAACGTTTTCTCTTTGGAAATGAAAAGAAATAAGCACTCATTTTACAAATCAAATGCAAGTGATTCTGCAAGCCTATTCATTGCTATGCTGAGACGAACACAATGAGAAGGCCGCAAAGAAGCTCAGTTGCTATTTTAACTTTTCATGTTTAATTAAGAAGTTCTAAATAATTCATAATCATTATTTATTTATTTAACAAGTTCTAAATAATTCATAATCGTCATTTATTTATTTGACAAGTTCTAAATAATTCATAATCATCATTCATGTTCTCAGAAGCTTCAGTAAAGTCTTCAATGAATGGATTTTACATCTTCCTTATGCTTTGGACTAGAAACGGAATTCAAAAGTGATATTTTCAATATTATAATTATATCACGTTAAATTTTAGAGGATTTTGTCAAAAAAAAGTTAAAATCAGCAGAAGCAACATTTTCGAAATCACAAAGAATTAATAATGTCATCATTGAACTGCTAAAAATTGTAACAACATCGAAATTTGAATCAATAAAAGGACTGATTATCATAAAAAACATTCACTTAATTAATGTTAATTATTGTTATCCAAGCCTAACATGAATTTTTTTTATTTTATAATTTGAATCGTATAATAAATATTAAATAGTATACTATTTAAAAAAAATTGCATTTCAGATAATTAATTTATATCTGACATTTTAAGTCATATGAAAATGGTCCCAGCAAGTTAAGCAGTTTTTTATAGCTTTTCCTTTCTCAGGTTTTCTTTTAAATTTCGAAATCGACGATTTTCATGTTAATAAAGTTTTAATTTAAAAATAGTAACAAACATCAATAACATTGCTAAAAGTTTTGACCAATTCTTGATGCTTGGAATTATCTTGTGGTCACTGATTGAGTTCAATGGTGCAATAAACTCGCGTTTCTTTGTTGACAGTCGATGGAATAGGAATCGTGTAACTGGGTGTTGTAAAATCTCCAATTTCATCGAGATAAGTTGATGAATTTGGAAGTATTGATTTTATAAATTTGGGTCTACAAAAAAATAAGAATGTTGATGTTGTTATTTCCTTAAAATTAAATATAATGTATAAAAATAAAAAAAAATAAAATATAATATTAAGGATTTAATATGGCTTTAATGTTTTTAATTATGAAATTTATTGAATATTTAATTAATAATACATTATGATTAATATATATTTTGTTATACAATGCAAGACGTACAATAAAAATATTTAGTTATAATAATTTTGTTTAATATGTTAAAGCATTACAATGCGTTTTGATTTTATTTCAACAATTATAATAGTTTATTAGCACTTATTTATGATTGGTAAATTTATATTAAAAGCTATAAACTATTATTGTTTGTTAAATTATTATTGTTCCTTACATAACCTCTGACGCTATGCATATGGCGCTATATAAATGAAGTTACAACTAAATAAATAGGGCGCCAGGCTATAAATAAAATGTAAAATCCAGATCATTCTAGTTATGCAACGGACTTTAATCAAATAAATAAATAAATAAATAAATAAAATGTATTTCATACCTTATTGAAATTTTATCATCATAAGCTTTATTTTCATCAACATTTTCGTGGACTTCACCAATGACATCAGTTCCGTGGGGAAGTGATTTTATGCTCCTGGAAGATTTAGAGGGGAGTGGAATTTCCTTTTGGAAGACAAACTTGGCAATGAGAAGAGACGATACGATGATGAGCACCAATCCACCTAATCCAACTCCTACTCCTATTCCTATTGCTGCTGATGGTAATAATAAGGACGATAGGTTAATGACGGTGATGATTCTATGTATAATGCTGTATTGAGTTGTAGTATTAAGAATGGGTACCAGGCCGCATTTAGGGGGAGGATTAAGCATTCAAAACTCCCGAAATATTAAAACAAGATTTTAATTGTAAATTTTATTTATTTGTATGATATCATAAAATCCTCATATCATTTTTATTTATTATTATTATCATTTGATTTTGATTTTGAGTTTGATTTTCAAAAATAACAAAGGCGGGCCTAACGGGAGCTATGAGGAGATAGTAGTCGATATAAAACTATGAGTAGAGGCTTTTGTCGTTGTCGTTGTGGAGATGAAAGTTGAAAATAATGTAGTATATAAAATATATAATATATATGGTTCAATTGTCTTTTAAAATGTTAATCTCAATAGTTTAAAACTAGGCTTACTTGGTTTAAAAAGTGTACAATCCGGGGACTTATCTGTTGTAATAGTTGTGGTCGAAACGTCATGGAAATATGAATCTCTGTTTCCTAGTGGTGGATGAAAAATCAAGTTGCTCGTAAATAATTTACAATTGAGAAATTTAAATTTAAACAAAATCATGGCACCTTGAATGCAAATTGTTGCTGATACCATAGGATCATAACCATTTTCCCATACTGTAATCGCATGTAATAAAAGTCATATTAATTCCAACCTCTGCAAGTTTGTCATTCTCCCAGTTTGAATAATTTAGATAATTTTCTAAAAATATCGAAACTTACTTTTAAAGAGTAAAATCAAAGAAATTACATATTATAATTTTAAAATGAATTATAAATTTTATTTTTATTTTAAATGTTTTGTCAAATGATTAAATTACATTAATTAAATTACAATTTCTGACCTGGGTCATCATTATTCCAGACCCAAACATTTGATTTCGTTCGTACCAGGTTCAACCACACCATAAAACATTTTAAAGATGCATTCCTTCCAATATTTTCAATCAAATCCTGAACTTCTTGATTACGAATTTCAAGCAAAAACCCTCCGGAGTCTTCACAATATGTTTTGGAATCCTCAAAGGCTAACATAAACTTACGATAAATAAGACAAATGTTTTTTCCTGACGGCAACTGGTAACAATCATAATTTCCATAACTTGTCTGAAGATTTAGGATGACGACCAGTGAAATCGAAATCACGCAGAAGCAGAACATTACGACTCCCTGTAAAGATTCCTTTACCTGAAGAAAGTTAAACCTTTTATTATATAATATTTTGATTGAGCACGCCACAAGTTTTAAAATAAATCAAATACTAATAGTAATAACAAGCAGAGCACCTACAATCAAATTATTATATTGTCATTATTATTATCATTATTATTATTATTATTACATGAATTATTATTTATAAATTGTAATTAGAAATAATTTTTTAGTAAAATTCCACAAATAATTTAGTAATTACTAACAAAAATTTAGAATTTAAAATCCTGTTTTTCAGTATTTAATGCGTCTGACAATATCGCTCTATCTTAAATATTAACGATTAAACAAAGCAAGGAAACCAATACCAAACTACTAGGTCGCGTTATTGTTATTATTGTTATTATTAATATTAATGTATTAATAGTTAACCGCGGATAAAAATAAATCTGAGGAGACCAATAGCAATTGACTCTTTTAGGGTACAAATAACTGAATGACGATTCAAGTTAGAGAAGAATTATGACAATGACTTTTTAAATTCATCCTCCTTATGCTTATTTGGTCTCGTCATAATTTGAATTTTTACTACCTTAGTATTTACAGCTTGAAATATTTTAATTATTCATTGGTTAATATCATACACATTCAATAATTAACGCTCAATAGTATAGTTTGTTAATTGATGTCATGCAATTCTTATTATGAACTCAGTGTTTAAAAATAGCTGTAAAACATGTGCATAAGAACCTCAAAGGTATTTTGACCATGAAGTTTTACTACTTTCAAGTTATAAATATTTCAGACAACTCAACCGGCAATTATCCTACAATGATTTAAGCCTCCTTTTCCTTATTTTGACTCCAATTTTTTTTTATTTTGGCAGAGGCAATATTATTATATAGACAGAACGTTTTTGTAAATATTTTTTTTATTTTTAAGAAAGTTTATGTTTTAATCTTTTAATTTAAATTTACTGAATAGGTAATTGTTGTTATTTATTAGAGTCAGTTACATAAACAAATGATTAGAATGCCATGTGATTAATAATTTGTTTATTCACTCTTTCAACGCAATTTTTCATAACTTATAGAATTTTGGTTATCATATATCATGCTGCATAAGCTTCTTGGATGACGTCACTTCCCGTTTCAAGTTCAAGATGAGGTGATTTTCTGCTCCTGGAAGATTTAAAGGGGAGTGGAATTTCCTTGTGGAAGACAAACTTGGCAATGAGAAGAGACGATACGATGATGAGCACCAATCCACCTACTCCAACTTCTACTCCTATTCCAATATCTGTTGATGGTAATAATGATGTTGATGACATTAGTGATGATTCTGTGTCTGATGCTGTTTTACCATGCTTGTAAATGTTGTTCATGTAGGTTTTGCGACGGGAGTGGGAGTAGTAGTGGTTCTTGTTGTACTAGGCCAGGTGGATTTTGTGGAAGGGTTCGTTGAAACTTTGGTTGTTCTGCTATTGATGTTGTTGTTGTAGTGGATGTGGTTGTTGATTCAGGCAAATATAAAATTCTGTTTCCTGAAGATAAATAGTGATGGAAAACGACATGAATAATGAAGATTTAAATAATAAAAGGATAATTTTATTATCTGATCCTTCAGCTCTCCAAACCCAAACATTTGAATTCGTTCGCATAAAGATCATCAAGGCTGCTGTGAAATTTAAAGTCTTATTTATTACAAATTCTTCAGCTAATCTCTGCATCTCCAAGTTCTAAATTTCAAGCAAAAATTATTTTTTTCCATTATTTTGATAAAATTGTTTGGATACTTCAAAGGTTCGTTTAATTTCATCAAACATGAAACAAATGTCTTCC
>JAJTWR010000257.1:535000-625000 GCA_021613335.1 Whitmania pigra | reverse complement strand
ACTGTTGAACTGTTGCGCTTGGTGACATGAAATTCGACCTACTTGATTTGGAAATTTTCCGATTTGAGAGCTCATCTGTTCTTGTTGTTGTTGATGCTGTTGTTGATGCTGTTGTTGATGGTGTTGTTGTTGTTGTTGTTGTCGTCGTCGTCGTCGTTGTTGTTGTTGTTGATGGTAGTGGTGTTGTTGTTGTTGATGTTGCTGTTGTTGTTGTTGTTTTCGTCGTTGTTGTTGTGTTTGAAAAGTTACTGAAAAATGATTCTCTGCTACCTAGCAGTGGATGACAAATTTAGTTGTTAGAAATTAATTGACAATTGAGACAAATTTAAATTTACGAAAAATCATGACACCTTGAATACAAAATACTGTTGCTCTTCCTGGATCATCATTCATCCATTTACAATTACCAGCATGCATATATGTCATATTAACTCCAGTCTCAGAAGGAAAGTTCTCCTCCCAGTTTGAATAATTTAGGTAATTCCCTATACATAATTAAGGTTATTTTTAAAGTGTAATATGCAAATCATTTAAATTATTAATGAGAATTTTTAAAACGAGTTATAAATTTTATTTTACAAACGATTAAATCATAAATTTCTGACCGGGTTCTTCATTATTCCAAACCCAAATATTTGAATTCGTTCGTACCAGATTTATCCAGGCTGCAAAAAATTTTTCAATCGAGTATCTTCCAATATTTACAATCAAATTCTGCACTTCATCGTCGTGAATTTCAAGCAAAAATCCCCCGTTGGTTTGACAACAATTTTTGGCCTCTTCAAAGGATAGCTGATGCTGATAACGCATAATAAAAATGGACTTTCCCGAAGACAACGGATACTGATAATAACGATTATATTCATATTGTCCATAACTTGTCTGAAGATTTAGGATGATGACGAGCGAAATCGAAATCAAGCAGGCTTGAAACATTTTTGACGCCTTCCAAGCCTGAGTCTAGTCAAACGTTTTCATTACATGATACTTCGAAAGGACGCAAACAATGAATCACAAACTATGAAATAAATCAAATAATATTCGTAACAACAACATTAATAGTAAGAATAATAAAGTATGGCATCTTTTATGAAGTTATTGTTACGATTATTAACGTTACATTGATTGTAAGTAGTAGCGCTATTATTATTTTTGTTGTTACTGTTGTGATTGCTGTTGTTCTTGTTGTTAATAATAATAATATTAATTTTTTTATTATTATCATCAATATTATTATTAATGTTGTTATTGCTGTTATTAATCATGTTAATATTATTATTATTATTAATATTGTTATTATTATTATTAATTAAGTAATTATTATTTAATTAATTTATCTTGTATTAATTTTAATTAATTAATTGAATTATTATCATTTTAAAATAATTATTAATTAATTTGTGTCTGTAAATGCTCTCAAAATGTTATGAAAATAAACAAAATTAACAGTCTCAAATCAATTTATTTCTAGAAAACTCAGGATTAAAAATTAAAATTTCAATTTTCAATTTCAAAGTCTGCAAGTTGCTTTTCGGAAAAAATGACCGTCACGTCCGCATCTTTTTGAAATCTTTAATTTCGCCTTAAAAAGTTTTGTTTTAACATTTATTTTGAAATTTCTTTGAAATAAACGATAAAAACTGGAATAATTTATATCATCAATTTTAGATATAAAATATTTCCATTTTTGTCAAATAAATACATAAAAATATTGATAATTTAGCAAAAAATAATTAAAATTGATTCCTGAAATTCCGTCATTTTCCACATGATCACTAGGTGGCACTATATTCTGATATATTTGACTTTGTGTTTGTCATCTATGACATCATTGATGACGTCATCGTCAAAAAGATTTTTATAGGCTTCTGCTGGAGTCACATTCTTCGCTTCCGTTGCTAGAAAAGCACTTACAAACTTCTCACACACGTCAGGTGGTAATTGTGTAGATTATTTCGAAGATTTTGGAAACATGGATGCAATCAATAAAGATCACGGAAAGTAAACATCACCTTGATGTAAATGAGTAATGAATAAATGCTGACAATGATGATGACAATGCTATGAACTCATTCTGTACATAAATAGCTAAAAACAGCATAGTGACTTCATAGACATACACTACATGCACGGATCGTTAACTATTTTTTACTCTGCTAATAATTGCAAGAGTTGTTATTCTAAAGGTTGTAATTATTTGTTATTTGGCTTCCACGAAATCTAGGATTTCATCTTATAAAGATTTCGATGTTTCTGAATTTGTTTGAACTAAAAATAAAAGTCAAAGTCAAATTCAAAAAGCATTTATTGACAACAATCAGCAGCGCCAAAATGTTTACAAAAATAAATTAATTATCAACAATAAAAAATTTGATATTGAATAAAGAAACTAAATCTCAAAATGTATCTCACAAATAGTTTTATAGGAAGAACATTTCACCACGGTCGCCAGGTGCCATCGCCTATCGAATTGATTTTATTTTTATCATCGATGACGTCATTGACGACGTCAACATCCACGGATTCTTCGTCAACTTCTCCTGGGGACGAGTTCTTCATTTCATGATCTGGAAAACCACCCAGAAATTTTTCGCAAATGCCGAGCGGAAAATCGGTAGCAAAATTGTTGTTCGGCGAAGCGCATAGAAAAGAGTTTCTGGAAGGAATTGGAGACAACATTGATGAAGTTTTGTTGAATATCTGTGGAAAGATTTCATTTGAGGAAGACCTGCTTGAGCCCAACTGCTGGAATGATCCGTCTCCAGCTGTGCTCAACAGACTGATTTTGAACGTCGATTCATTAAACCGTGATTTTTTCCTCAAATACGAGTTACCATCGTGATGATGGAAAGGCTTTGTGGAGGTGACTTCAACTGGTTGATTACAAGCTGGAATTGGATGAACAATGTAATTCCTGTTGATTGGTTGCTCTGTAAGTGGATGCCTAGTTGGTCTCTCGAATCTTCCACAACTGTTTTCCAGGTCGCCTTTCCATGGTTCTCCGCCGAAATCGTAGTGTTTCACCTGTAGATGTTGCAGAAGCTTCTGCCTGAGAGATCCACTACAGAAAGGACTTTGCCTGAGGTAGGAATCGATCTCTTTGAGGCAGGCCAGCCATCCTGCGCATCTCTGGAGTCGAACACGACTTCGAAGGTCGACGACATGCCTCAGCGTTAGTTCCAAAATGTCTGCCTTTTCCATGCTTCCAGTTAGGCTGCTGTTTTCAACGTTGTGAGCATTATTAGACAGCAGGATGTCTTTCAGTTGATCCAGACACCTGTCGATTCTCTCCCGCCGCTTCCTCTCGACGATTACTTTTCTAATCTGCAATGCAATTATCATAATTTATTATAATTATTATGATTGTCATAGTGTATGCGTGTTGATTTTTAAACAGCTTAATATTATTAAATATCATTATCGATATTATTAACAATGTACATTGAAATATTTTAATGTTTTTTTGTAAATTGGCCGTAGCTTAGTAAATTATTATAGAATTAATAATCATTATTACATTACCTAGCACAGGAATTATTTATGAATTAATTAATTATAAAATAAATAAACAAAATAAACAAAATTTCCACATTACCTTCCTCTTCTCGTGCCTCAATGACGGATCGCACGGAAAAGCCGAACTGACTCCACAGTCTTGAACTTCATTTTCGATGTTTCTTCTTTTCATCATTAATCGGACAAATTTATTAACTACTTATTATTCAAGTCAAAATAAATTAAAACTTTAACCAAACCAAAGCTAACTAATAGCTGAATAACTGAATAACTCTAAATTGTTATTTTTAAGAGATAATATCTTATCACTGCTTCTTAAACACTACTCTTCTAAACTCGCAACTGGAGTGGACAAAAACTATCGCCGCCTTTTAAATCCTTTCCAGGCTCTCCTGGAATGCGCCGGACAGGTGCACGTGATGTCACGTGACAAACAAGGGGGGCAATTGGCCGGCGTAAAGGGTCCCTAACGGATCTTTAATTAACTGTCAACCCTAGACCCGACATGATCCTTAGGGTAACCGAAGGAATTGGACGAATTGAAAGGGTGGCTGGATGGACTTGGTCGTTTGGACATTGGGGGTTATAATTTGAATTGCTTAATGGATAATTGTGTTAAAATGTGTTAATTATTTGATTGTTAATTTATTTTAGAGTCTATTATTTAATATGAAATATTACATTTTTGCAGGAATGATTCTATATTTTATCGGTTATTTATTCACAATTCTAGAATTACATTTTTTAAATCCATTTTTATTTTCGCTTATAAATGAAAAAACACTTTTAAATTCTCTCAGTAACAAATTAATTTTATAATTTAAAAATCATTCCACCTTTTAAAAACCTATTTAAAAAAATAACTAAACATAGTCCTATTCATCCGATCACAACTTTTCCAATACCCGTGGATTCAAATTAGTGTCACGTGGCCAAATTCCATGGCGTAATAATCGATCATTAGGTGACGAATTACAGGCTGTAAATTGGTCGGTATTACTGCTCCCTGCCTTCGGGCAAACAGTTCCTAAGCAGGTGCTAACGTCTCATTCTGATCTCGTGAGAATTGAGTTTAAAATGACCACAATGGAATTTTAAGATTCTTGCGTGATTGCTTCTTTTTTTTGTCTAAAATTAGATTTAGTTCTATCCGAATTCTTGTGATATTAATAACAATATGTTAAATAGTTTCTGAAAATATTAAATGTAGTAATGGCTTAGCAGTACTTTCTTTAGTCATAAAGCCTAAATTCATTAGCATTTCTAGCCATACTGCAAATGATTTTTAGGGAGTAATTTCTATTTCTATAATTATATAATAATTAATTTTAATGTAATGATGTAAAAAAATTATAATATATATATTCGATACTATTTCAAATAAATTCACTCTTCATTCATCACCACCATTATCATCATCATCATCATCATCGTCACTTCTTAATTACTTTTGGTTTCAAATCATTTCCAAGGTTAGAAAGTATTCGGGATCACAACCCCTTTCAAAAGGGTAACAGTTGACCGAGGTCAAGTTCGCACCTTCCTTGGTCAAAAGGATTCATCTTTGGCATCCGTTAGGGCAGCCACCTGACGCAACACCGATGCCCTCCAGTGAAAGCCTGTGGACCCGAAGCAATGCCCGCTATTCGACCTAGATAACCCCAGTACTGGATATTTTACGAGTTCATAGGATTTTGTGTACTAAGATTATAAGGATGTGCTTAATTTATGTATAATTTTGACTTAATAAACACGTTAGCAATTTGTTTACTCATTATTTTCATAAAATAAGTGGTTTATATAACAGGTTTGGGTTTTATTTTTAATTAATTTTAGTAATTACCAATTTATGCTTATTAATATCTATTTTAATATGAAATAATTTTAAAGATTTCAGTAGTTAAACTCCAAAAGAAATATCTCTCCTAAGTACAGCTCAAAGCGGATACTCGATGACAGCGGGCGTCCTAATTACAGGCAGATATGTGACCAGTGGCGGAGATTTCCATGGAGGGTCATTGAGTCACACTGGTTCATTGAGGCAGGTATGTGACTTCAATTGTTCCGTTCTGGAGACTGGACTACGCATGGATGGATGTTGGTTCACACGAGGATTACGGATTCAACTTTGTGGATTGTTTGGTCATTCTGCAAATGATTGGACGGCTACTAAACTTTAGTCGGTGCAATGTTGTAGCGTTAATGTGCGAGGCTAGCATAATTTGTATTATTTATTCAAATTTATTCGTTAGCATTTAGTGACCAGTAATGTTTTTATTATAATTAATTCCTGTTCTGCTTATAATTTGATTTAGCTTAATCTTTGACAAATAAATCAAGGCGTAGCGCTCTGCTGTGATTTGCCAAGTATTTCCATAGTGGGTGGTCCTCAACTCAAGAACTGACCAATCACTAATGGCTAAAACGTGCCGGACCGCCTTGCTTTTTATGATCGCCTAAACAAAAATTGATTTTTAAAATAAGCAAACTGAAATAATGGTTAAATTTATTTTATTTTATTTATAAAGGTGGGAAAACACTTTTATTAGTAACAAATGCCAACAAATGTCAAGTAACAAAGTTAATTATCATTGGATTAAATTGTCATTGTCTACAGAGGACAAATTTCATCATTTATCCTTTCTTGTAAGAGTTCCTGATTAATAATAAGATTAATGTTTAACAATTTATTCAGTACCAATAATAGAAAAATGTCTACAACCAGCCAAATACATTTTGAAAGCAGCTGGTCCGGCCTTGAACTTGCCCTTGGAACCGACCTAACCCCGTGAACCCGGGTGATGCAACGCCCCGTGCAGCGGTGACATTTTTCTCGGGTTTATCAAGTCATAAAATGGACAAATAGTAATAATTAATTATAAATTATATTATAGTTTGCGATTATCTTTAAAAGATTAAAACGTGTTAAATATAATTATCTAATTAACCAATCGACTTATTAAATAATTTTATAAATATTTACAATTTATCGAACTCATTACAATTCATGAAATGATTAAATCACAACCTATATACTTCGATTAGAAAGCCTCTCTTAAATATTTCCATCGTTCAATTCGTCAGATTTAGGCGTCGCCTTTTGTATAGTAATTAGTTCAGTAATTTAATAATGATTAAATTATAAGTTATTATCATTAATTTTAATAAATATGATTTACAATTATCAACATTAATCATGAACAAAAAAAAATGTGACAATAACCGTATGGTCTCCAAATAGAAAAATTAGATTTTCCTTTCTGGAATCTTTCTCTTGGATTTTGATTCTCGATAGTCGACAGACTTTCAGAGTCAGATTGTCCAGGTCCGTCCAGGTCATGCACGTCGAATATTAGCCTTTTCTTCGGCACACCATCCCTCATTCTTCTGCTGATCTCAGTTGAATTGTCATTCTCTGACCATTCTGAAGACAAAGACGAGCCCAGAGAATTTGTGTGATAGCCAGAAGAATCTGTCTCGCTTTTCATTGAAATCGTTTCATGCGTGGAAGCGAGAGAGTGGCTGGATGTTACGGATGAGCCTAAATCCGAATTGAAGGTTGATGAAAAACTTCTAGACAAATCCAGTGGTTGTTCAGTGGGAGGAATTTTAATCGATTGGCAATTCTGAATGTGGGGCACCCGATACGGGGGCTGAGCAGGGCTTGGAAAATTGAAATTTTGCCAGTAATGGTCTACTTGAAAGGCTACCGCGCGTCCCCCAAGCGGGGTTGATGTGAACGCCACGGGTCGGCAACTACAGTTGCTGCTTAACGTTGCTGAGTTTTTGTACTGTTTGAGTTCTCTTTCCAATAATTCCACGTATTCAACTGTCGTTTCCAAAAGTACCGCCTTCTCGATGTCACTGGAGTTGCCGAGATGGTTGAACTTTCCAGACTTGACCAATTTGCTTGCCAGAATGCTGAAGGAATTTTCCATTCTCTTCCTGCGCTTTTGTTCGGTTAACACTTTTCTTTTCTGTTGCAATATAAATAAAAAATTTTTTTTAGTTATAAATAACTATTATTAGTAATATTAATTAACAGTTATTAGTAATATTAATTATAATCGTAATTATTTTTGCTTTCACTGGTTATAGAAAAAAGTTTAATAAACCCAAAGAAAAACCTTTTTAGCAGATATTTATTGTCAATATTTATTACAATTGAAAGTAATTTTAAATGTACAAAGAGCTTTTATAAGATTAATAAACGTGACACAAAAATATTAATCAAGCACCACCTAGCGACTAAATTAAAACTCTCACTGCCGAAAAGCTTATCGAAACGCCTATCAACCGCTATCTAAGCTAAGGCTTAGTTTCAAAGAAATTAGGTCATTAAATAACAATTAAACGTAAACATAAACAAAACGTAAATGAAAACTACGCTGTATTTCCACAAACCTTTCTGGCATCATCAGAGTTTGTCTCTGCCGGCGCGGGCCTCTTTCTTTGAGAATTTGTTGACATGTTCTATTTTTAAACAATGAAACAAAACTGAACTTAACAATTTTATTATTACCAGTCTTAGATTATTAAGAATAATGAACCGTATTTGTTAGTCGAAATTTGGTTCTAAACCTATGAAACTAATGTCTTGACTAATGTAGAACTACAGCGATATTTCAGTCGTAAAAGGCAATAAACTATCTCCAAAAAATTCAAATATATGTCCTTAAATAGACAAACAGGCGATTTTTACAGCTGGTTGTGATGATGTCATTATTACCTATGACCTGTTCTGTTTGTAAACTCCCTTGTTTAGTTCATTCAGTTACTTAAGAACTGACTATTTCTCCTTTGTAGAGTTTACAAGATCATAAGTAATCTTACAGTAATCCTTCGGTAACGCGATTTACAAGCACATCCGGCCAGCCTAGACCAAATGGGGTGTTACTTAACCCACAGGGTCTTGTGGCTACCACATGTTCTTACCAAATGTCGTTTGTGGCTTTGTGGCGTAACTTATATGGTGGCTTATATATCCGTTCGATGATGCTAACAATCTAAATTATATTGCGAAGATTTAAAATATGATTGTAAATTTTGAATTGCTCAAGATTAATCGTACAAATATAAGCAATTAAATCTATTTAGTAGCTTTTAGTTATGAATTTCTTAGACATTTATGTTTTATCGCTCAGTCGAACTAAACTGTGGCTTTAGAAATTAATTATCTACATTATTTCCCTTATTTTCAACCATTTATACATCAAAATTCATTGAACTTTGCAAAACCCATCCTTCCAATTTTTGACAGGGATTGCCATAAGCTGTTTAACGACCAACACGTAAACAAGCGTTAGAATATTTGTGGCATAGTTACATCATTTATTACAGGAACAGGAAGCAGCAGGAATCGAACCTTCGGGGTCTCGACGAGATGGACATGATTACAATGGAATGGGTGAATAGATTGGGGAGATTGTGAAATTTGAATGAATTTCTAAAATTAGAGAGATTTATCTATGGTGGAACTTATTCTTAATAAAGTTGAGTACAAATGCAACGCTAATGTAATGGTAATGTAGTGGTAATGCTTTGATTGTTACTATTTTTATTGTTGTTATTATAATTAGCATTTCTTTGGTAAGCGAATATGTCACCCATTCACCCAGCATCAACTCTCCGCCACAATTGAATGGAATAGAACTAATAGAACAGAGTGATTATGATTCGCAGACACAAGTTAACTTCAATTGGATGCATTAAGTTTCTACGACGATAAATTTATAGTCATTAATAATTATAGGCTGCAATTATACTAATTATTTTATTACAATAATTACTGTCTAAATCTTTGAAAACTTATCTATTGTTAGTCGAACTGAAACAGCCAATGAAAAGTCGGACGCTTTGTCGTGCTTGACCAATGAAATCACTCGAACCAAAAACACCTTGAAACACTAAAGCATTGTTTTTGGAATTTAATTTCATATTTATTTACAAATTTTTAAACCCAAGAGCCGATGCTGCCTTTGATCACAACGATGGACAGCGCCGAGACTCACCATGGTCTCCAAAACACTGTTTTATATAAAAAAGTGTCTTTGGACAGTCTAGCATCGTCTATGGAGTGCCTATGATAAAGATCTTGAGCAGCACTGGAATGAAGGTTGACAAAACGACTAGAGTTGAATGACAAGAGGAAGTCGTTGGTGAAGCTACTCCGATGAATGTTGTTGTTGTTCTTGTCACATAAATTATTGTTGCTGATGTGAGCGGTGTTGCTGCTGCTGCTGCTGCTGTTGTTGTTGTTGTTGTTGTTGTGTTGTTGTTGTTGTTGTTGTTGTTGCTGTTGTTGTTGTTGTTATTGACGTCTAGCCCAAATGTGTCACCACATGCAGTTATTGGAACGTCAAGATTAAGAGGCGTCTGCTCCGTCCATTGACTCCGCCTCTTTAGCGGAGGACTTCCACAGGAAGGAGCAACGCGGCCGGCAAGTGGAGACGAGATTGCAGTCACCGGAAATGGCGGTGATGACGGTGACGAAAGTGGAAAAACTGATGACAATGGTGCCATCAATGGTGATCTTGATAATGATGACAGTGATGATGATGATGATGGTGATGGCGATGAGGTGGTTATGTAAGATGATGAACGAGTCAATTTCATTCTCTTCAGTTTAACCAATTCATGATGTTGATGACGACGACGATCATCACTATCACAATCATCATCGAAGTCATCGAGGTTCTCATAGCAGTGCAAGACGCTCTTGTGGTCTTTGAAGCCGGCGTCGCCGACAACAAATCGTCGATTGTCGACGCTACCTGTAGCGGACTGCACAGGTGATGGTAACCTTTCCGTGTTTTCTAGACTGGAGCATACAAATTCTCGCCTCTTTCGCAGATGGATTACCAAACCTTCCAGGCAAGCATTGGCTTGATTCGTGTCACTTCTGCGGTAGTAACCGCCACTACCACAAACATTCTTGTCGCTAGCGTCGACCTGGCTTCCTGTGGAGGAGAACCTCTTCACCTCTTCCAAGCAGGCGTCGTAACCTTTTGACCTCTGAGACAGGTGCTCGTCCTGCATCCGTAGAAGGTATTCCAGTGTCAATTCTAAAATGTCCGCCTTCTCAAGGCCTGTTCTAGTCTGGTTGTTGTTGTTGTTGCTGCTGCTGCTGAAGTTTGTTGTCTTGTTCATCTTGTTGTTGTTGTTGTTGTTGTTGTTGATGACGATAGTTTTGAGACTGTCGAGGCATTTGTCGATCCTTTCTCTGCGTTTCCTCTCAACGATGACCTTACGCATCTGTTGACGGAAATATGTTCAAAATCATGCAAGTTTGTAACTCAAAGGCATAGTATTAGATAAAGCGTAATTAATATAGCGCGGCATTTACGATACCTTCAGAGGTACCAAACAACAACAATATTAACGATAATAATAATAATAATAATAATAATAATAATAATAATAATAATAATAATAATAATAATAATAATAATAATAATAATAATAATAATAATAATAATAATAATAATAATAATAATAATAATAATAATAATAATAATTATAATAACAACAAGAACTTTTCCTCACCTTTCTTTTTTCATCTTTTACTTGTGAAGCTTTATTAATCTTCGACATTTTTAAATTCAACCAATTCAGACCGATTAAATTAACTTTTAAAAATTTCCTTTTTCGTTCGTGATAATAATAATACTAATTAATTAATAACAATAGTAACTTGTATATAAATGTTATAAATTTATGTTCAATCCACCAAAACGTTCTACTAAATTCTACACTGTTATAAATAACAATTCATCGATGTATATTTATTCAATTATAATTTTTATTTAAACAAAAACAATTCTTTTGAGCACAAAAATATTTGTCGTCTGCCAATCTACCGCTAGAAAGACTTTTTCCGAGCGATTGTCTATTTATACGTTGCAGCTTGCAAGCCGAACGCTGATTGGCTGTGAGAAAACCTCCAAGAATTTCGTTGGCAGGTGCGCGCCTCTTCGAGTGGATTGCTGGAATGACTTACCTGAGCCGTGCAGCGATACCTGTATCACATCATGCTGAGCATATTATGTCACCTGTCTTGCGCAACTAACTTTTAGCATTGTCAGAATGTGATGTCAGAAAATTAGTAAGTCTTATTTAGTATGAACTATTGCACCTGCAATATCACCTGTAGTCATTTATGAAGTTTAATGTAATCAAGTTTTCTTAAGGTGCCACATTTTGTCATCACATCGCCTGCAATGCAATCACTTACAGTTACCTAAATTTAACCTGTAGTTCATCACCTGTGGGACGTCACGGCTCATAGCGTCGACGATCATCGCTGATGCGTGACGATGCTTTCGTTCTTTCTTTTGGGGGCTCTTTGAACCGCTTTCAGCGCGTGCCTGAGCCGGTGTTCCGAGGTGTTTATGATGACTGGGAGGCATTCGGATGCAAATATTTTATTATTTGCAAATATTTGCAAATTCTGCAAAGTGCCCCCGCGATTAAAAAGCAAGTGCCCGTAGAAGTAAGAGTCTCTTTGTCGTGTTCGTCGAGTGGTTTACAAATGGAAATTCTTTGGCAATTTACATTCTTTACAATGTCTACTTTATTTTACAATTGTGTGAATTAATTTCAATTCGTAGGAATTACTATTGTGTGCCTTTAAGTTTTTATTAGTTAATTGGATAATGAATTTAATTAATTTAACTGTTATTGATTAATTGTTTGTTAATAATATTTAATGAGATAAAACTAAAAATATTTGATTATAAATGCAGTTATTTAACAATTAAAATTTAATATAATTACTTTCCAATTACTAACAATCAATTAAAATAATTAAGTATTAGATAATTAACTATAATTTACTGCACATTGCTATTGTGATTACAAGTATAATATTATTATTATTACATTAACCTAATAGTTTAGATATTCCATTGACAAGTTTTCCACATTTCGTTGACGTTGTCCTTTTAATGTCACAAAATAGCTACAACTTAATCTTTGTCCAAAGACAAAACAAGTCATCAAACCATTGACAACAAAAATTCAAACATGGGACACTTTTAAGAAGCTCAGCGATTTGGATCACCTCAAAACCATCTGTTCCCAGCGGTGCGATCTTCATCGGCGCAATTTCACACACTTTGCAACATTCCTGCGCTGAACAATAAAAAGGGCATCTGCCGAACAGCACAACTGACAACAACGGGCTGACAAAAGCGCACAAAGGCCACGTGTTTTGAAAACACCTGTCCGCCAATCCACACCTGGTTATCTCGTCACAGATCATCTCGCGCTCGTCATCCTGGACACGCTTGGAATGTCGCCGTTCGCTTGTCTTGTTTGAAGGTTTGATTGCCGGTTGAACGATTTTTGTTCGTGATGTGTCGCAACGTATCATAGATGGTTGAGTGTGTGTGCATTGTCGTGATGTCGCCTTGTGAGACAAGTAGTATAGTACAGTAAGTGAGTAGCAGTCGTGAGACAAGTTGAGAGGTTGCATGCCACAACTGCATTGAGTAACCCAGAATTTCGTTTTGTGAAATTGTACAGCAAAAAAGAAAGAAAGATAAAAACCATTCCGGAGCCCGAGCTGAATTTAGCATTTCAAAGCTTACTTTAAAGTAAAGAAATTATTTACTGATGAATGATTTAATGCTGATTTAATGTTTAATGCTAATTTAATGTTAATAATTCTAATGTAATACTTTAAGAATGACTTGGAGGAAGCACCCCACATGTTTTATAACTTATTTTTTCAACAATTAATAACCTCTGAATCACACTTTTACAAGAGTGTATTCATACGCCGCTAGCATCACAACTATTTAATTACGAAGAGAATGATTTAACATTTTTATAATTTATTATCCATGGGTCGTTGTCTTGGGTTCAAGACCCAGCGTAAGCAAGACAACCACAGGAGGGCGGATCTACGCGAAGGGTGTAAGCGCCAATAATGCAGGTTCTTATGCGCTACAAAAATGCAGTTGTAATGTTCTAAGCTCATGTTATCCTAAATAATAACTGTTAGATTGTATAAACAGATTCTGTACTTAATACATTTATTTTTAAACTGAAGTAATTTAAATAATAACTGTTAGATTTAATAAACAGATTTTGTACTTAATATATTTATTTTTAAACTGAAGTTGAATTTATCTAGATGACTTTGTATTTTTCCAGCGATAGATGGCGATCGATGTTTATACAAAGGAGCAGATACAAAAAGTCGTTGTTTCGTCAAAGATTGTCGTTGGACGCAACGTAGACACAATATGCCAAACTATCCCCATGCAGCAATGCAACCAGAGACACAACAGTCTACAAAATGTCCACAGTGGATTTCGCTCGAAAATATCACTTCAAAGTTTACTTTTTATTTATTTTTTCTTACGCTAGTCAGCACCAAAAAAATGAAGATACATGGAAGTTTAATACGATTAATGGACAGTACAGGTACACAGTACAAGTGCAGAGTACTGGGAGGAAGCAAGTTGAGTCAGTACAAACAGACGAGACTGATACTAGGAAGATACTCTCAAATGATTGAACGAAAATATGATACACTCAATGGATATCTGAACCTGAAAAAAACTGTTCATGTTCATCAAATGCGTTTAAAGGTTGCGTTAGCATGACCCGAAACAGACTATGAAAAATGGCGCCAGGAAACGCAGACGATAGCCTCACCTCGAAGAACACCTGGCGATAATAATAAAAAGAAAAACTGAACTGAATCCCCAAACCAACTCAGGTGCTTCCAAACAATGTAGTAATAATAATAATAATAATAAAAATAATAATATGAAACCTGCTGGTCAAGCATTCATAAACCGCAGTTCAAAGAGGACTTTCAAAAAATAATTGGAAAAATAGACAAAACATTCTTCAATGTAGTAATGATGATAACAACAATAATAATAATAATAATAAAATGAATAATTACTCTTGGATAAGAAAGCAAAAGACGAGAACTGCTAATGAATGACTTCCAAAGCCAAAACCACTTCTCGTATCTTCCAAAACAGTAGAGTCGTTCGTGCACACGAACCGAATGTAAAACAAAATACGACAGATGAAAACAAAAATCCATCCCATCAGCCCAACATCCCCTCACCTACTCACCACCACCCCCCCATGTTCTCGGGCGAAAAAAACCCCACCGATCCCCGATCATCTCCAGAAACTTTACAAAGGAATGGACAACCACTAATCTCTCCAAGGTGTAGTTTAACACAAAAGGTCAAAGAAAGGCATTTTTTAAAAATAAATGAATTAAAACAATTTATAATAAGAACCAAAACTGAACTGCTTGACAAAAAAAACAGTCACCTCCGACCAATAGAAGCACCAACTAAGGATTATTGTTCTAAAGGATAATAATAATAATAATAATAATAATAATAACAATACCAATAAAATTAATAATAATAATACTCATACTAGCTTGACAATACCATAATGACAATAATAATTATAATAATTACAAGAGTCATGACATAACGATGATGAGCTTGCAGCACGTCAAAGAGTCAAAGGAATCTCAAGATCCCATAGACACTTCTGGACTTCCGACACGGATGGTAACGTCGGAAGAATTGGTTTTTACCAGTTTATACGATTGCATTTCCTAAATGTCGGTAGGTTTTTGACATCACAGATCGAGATAAAATGTCAGAATGAAGTGTTATCACAGAAAGCTTTCAGTAACGTGTGACGTGGGTTTTACGGTTGCGGACGACACGAATGTCGCTCGATCGAGACACGAGTCGTCGCATAGCTTCCATCCTTTCGAGACCAACCCCCCCAGCAAAGACTTTCAAATTGCCTGCCTTGGGGCGATCGGGCATCATGGCCGAGAGGCAAAAAAGAAAACCGTGGATCCGAGAATTGGTGAAAAATATGCGCCCACGAAACAAATATGTACATTATCTCCTAAGTCCTCCTCCATTCCCCGGCGGGCAACAAGGCGAGATTCGCGAAGGGCGGTCTACATTTACACTGACATTTACAAGAATGACGACGACGACGTGACGAATGTATTGCATTGCACTCGACGAATTACCGAGGCTTCGACTCAAGGGGCGAGGCTTTCCATGTTTCCGGAGGCTTGCCCGAAGACTTTCTCTCGTCCGCCCACCGACAGGATCCCTAGCTTAAGGACGAGCTTGAATTTGGTCTTTTTCTTTGTTACCTAAGTGAATAGTTTTTTTTTTTGATGGAGTTTGTTAATATTATTGTTTGCAATAGAAATTGCAAAATAAAAGTAATTATATAAAAAAATATTAAAGAATTAAGAGATCTACATCCTTTACATTTCCTTAACCGTATTGGTCCTATGCAGTGGCATGGACAGTACAAATTAAATAGTAGGAAAGAACAACAAAGAAACAAAGAAAGACAAACATTCTGGAAGAGGCAGACGAGTAGGTTGTCGCAATCCATCAGGTCTTCGATGTCGGACATTGATGGCGGATTGACGTCGTCAAGGATTATCTGAGCAAGAAGTAATTTTAATTTCATATTTTTTACTCTGTAAAAATTATTTTAAGTAAATTTTTAATCGTTGCCTTTAAGATTCTATTGGAATAAGCGCTAATTGCACTCATCTTAATAATCAAAAGTATCCAACACGATCTCAACGATGAAACCGACGATGTCGTAAATCTCCAACTTTGATTGACACTCGACACCAACCTCAGGTTCCTCATCCTCGGCCTTGACCTCTGAATCGCTGTCGCTGAGCTGAGATGAATCGGATAAGAATTCGTCTTCGTCATCTTCGAAGTCGTCCATATATTCCAGTGACGGACCATCCACCTGCCTGAGTCTCTGAACAGAAGAATGCAGAACAAGGGTGTGAGTAAAGACGTCGACAACGTTTCAAGAAGGTATGGTGAGATGCAATTCATTTTGTGAATTTTCATTTTACAATGCATTATATGATGTATCAATCAATGTTCAATCCTTTCAACGCACGTAGTTCAACTTAAGAAATATAATAATGCTATTGGCTCGGGTTTACGAGCCTGCACTTCGGTGAGATGCAATCATAACTTGAAGATCATCCTGACACAAATTAATACGAACCACCTGTGTTTGGGGTAGGACAAGGCGTGGGTTGATGAGGCTGTTGCCATTGACAGGCAGCCTTTGAACTGTTATCTGATTGGCTGGCACGTTGTTGACCCGAATTATGTTATTGGTCGTTTGCAGCTGGGCGATTTGTGGCCTGACCTGATTGGTAGTGAGCACAATCTGAGTGTTGACTGGAGCTAGAGGTAATAATAAACAGAATTAGTCAAATAAATTTTATCAAATAAAAAAAAAATTATCCTTATTATAAAAGACATAATGCAGCAACACTTAGATTATTTAGTATTACCGATAATACCAAATTATTTAAAGCACAACAACAATGACTAGGCAGATGATAGTTCTGAACCTGTACTATAAATAAATTGACCTAAAAATAGACTAACGTTTGAATCTGTAGTTCAGCAGGCTGTTGATGGACAAGCTGGGAGTAGTAGGAAGCGTTGTTGTCGCTGGCAGTCTCTGCAACGGTTGTTGGAGCTGTATGATGCGCTGAGTCGGAAGAATCTGTAACGAAGGAGGCAGACGACGTTGATGACAGTAATGCTAATGTAAGAGCGGCAAATAATAATTGTAATATCTCTCATAATTGTCGAACATGTTTTAGAGAATTAGTAATGTTTGTTATAAAAATCTTTTTATTCTAAATCTTATAATTACATAACTAGAAAGGAATTGATGTTTAGCAGCCCTATTCATAACAACCACAACAACAACAGCAAAAGGACAAGAAAGAACATCTGGAGACAACACCTTAGTCCAAAGATGACAGAGTTGTTGGGAATCTATCTATGTTCATATATTTCTGTACTGTATATTCACATATATCTACATCTATGTATATCTACATATCAATCCATACATATTTATATGTATCTACATCTACGTATATCCACATATCAATCCATATATATATGTGTATACATGTGTATATATATCTACGTCTACGTATATCTACATAACAATCCATATACATATCTATACCAATATCGATACTGAACCTTCAGAAAGGTCAGGACTGAACAAAACCACAGCCACAAGCAACCGTAAGGTGGATGGTTACATCTGATGTCTCCTCAGAAGAGGTTAATTAAAAAAACATCATTCATCCCCCCCCAAAAAAAAGTAAAGTGATGCTACTCAGATCACTCAAATCTCAAAGAGATGAGAATTAAAAGCTGCTGTAGTCATTTAAGATTTATTCGTTTCGTTTCGTGCAGTCGTATATATGTTAGATGTTCCCACAACATCATATCACTTCACGTCTTGTCAACCATTTAAACTCGTAACGAGAAAACGCTCTGCGATGCCACCGCTGCCGTCTGATTTATTTGCGTCGGTCTCGTTTGTTAGTGCAAAGAGGATGCTACAAAGCTGCACTTAGGAGATGCAAACGGCCAAACGACAGAGTTAACAAAATTATGACATCAGAAAACCAAATGACTCCATAGATTCATTCAACTTTGAGAGTAGAAGAATGAGTCTGATAAACCTAGTCAAAAGCAGTCGAAAAGCATTGGTTTTAATGGAGATAATAAAGACTAAAATGCTTGCTTAAGTTTGTTTAGAATACCCCTGGGTAGGGTCGATGAGCCATCGGATGATCAGGGTAATGGCTTGGCAAACCCCAACCAAAATGTCAGAAACTTCAAGGCAATTACAGCCACCAGGCTCTCTGAAGGTCACACACTCCATCAAGGCAGATGTTGGCGTGTTTTCGCGACGAGCTACTTATTTTTTCGTTTTACTTTCTAATTTTGGTGATAAATTTTTAACCGTCATCTTCAAACGAGAATCGAGGGAATGAGACAAATCAGACACTGAGTGACATAGACGATGCTGATGTTGATGACAATGATGACGACACTTATTGTTATAACTCACTTTGTTATTATGCCTATTGTTAATTTAATATTATTAAATAGTAACTGCATGTGAAGATGATGATGAAGTCCATTCTTATAATTTAGTAGTAATGGTACAAGGTTTTGTTGATGGAAATTGATGGAAAAATTCATGAATTAACTCACAATTTGTTGTGGCTGTGCCTGTCTCAGACCTGTTGAATATACATAAAAACATTTCATTAAACACAACGAAATAAAAACAAATAATTACAATATAATGCAGTGGCTCTTAAGAAAACAATAATCAACAACCATCAGCCATCAAAATGAAATAAATGTTTAGTGACTTCCGCAATAAAATGTCATAAATTTTGAAAGCCTTGCATCACAAAACCAGGCCCCAGCAGCACCTGTTAACGAACATCCTCTATAACATTGATAGCAGCATTGATGACGACTATTACCCTACAGTATGCTATTACTCAACAATAGTTAGTCATAGACCGATCGTTAAGTGCCTTTTGCCCCCAAAAACTGACTAATTAATATCAACGAACTCAATGATGTCCGTACAAGTTTTTATGATCCCATTAGATAAAAGATAATGGGTTCCCTACTCAGTATGAACGGAGGATTGTAGCCTTCTGCCACAAAAGGTGAATTCACTAGAGTCTGTGCATCCATGCACTCGAGAAATTCACAGTCAGGCAGCTAGTGTTTTGAGGTATTGATGAATTAACATCTCGATCAATACGAGCGTATAAACCGATCGAAGCATTTGGGAGGCAGCAAAATGCTATTTCGATATTTCATCCACTGTGAAAAATATGGAGAAGTTGATGTTAGTAGTAGCAGAAGTACTGGCCAAAAATGGCCTTACTAGTCACGTCAATGATTGGGTCTCTCGTGTTAGAAAACATGTTTTCCTTTCAGCAATAAATAAAGCAGAAAATAAATTATATCACATTGACGACATGTTACGACAGCAATGTTGAGTATTAAGACGTAAAATCAACATCATGATTAATTACTGTTAATATTATTAGCTTCCATTTATTTATTCTGTCAATTGGTAATTTGCAATTCGTAATTAATGAATAATAAATATTACAAAACTGACAATAACGATATTAATAGTAACAACAATAATAAAAAAGATAACGACAATATTTTATTTGGCTTTCTTCTCTGAAGGTTTATTGTTATGCTTGGTTGAATAAATAAATAAAATTCCTAAAATAAAATAATGATAATAAAAACAAAAGACCCCAAGGGTCTGACTAAGGATCCCAGGTCCCTTAAACAGGATGCACATGGCTTTGACATCGCCACCAAGGGCACTAATCAAACCTCTGTCGCCCAAATTGCTTCTAATTGGAAACATGTGTACCTCCTTGAGAGTGAATTCAAAAGCAATTCTGCTTGTCAGGCCTAGTCCTAGTTGCAGGAGACAGAAGGATGGAAAAAGAAAAAAAAACTGAAAGGAAAACGATGGAGTCAAAAGACAATGCAGGGGCAATCGGCCAGACTCCATTGCACTGGACCAATCTTGGTCCCTTTGAGCCAGTTCCAGCTATGGTGAGAATTATCTTGATCAAAGTTTGGGCGTAACAATAGGAGGCAGTGTTAAAAATATAGGATCGCTAATTCATTACAACGTTGTGATGTAGTTTGTCATCAGAGCTGAAGATGTTTCAGTAAAGTCTGAAGAAGAAACCGCTTAATGCAAGAAATTCAATAAAAGTAATAGTAATAACAATAAAGTCTGAAGAAGAAACCGCTTAATGCAAGAAATTCAATAAAAGTAATAGTAATAACAATAATAATAATAATTGTTATTCATTTTGATTTTATTTATAATAACAATGGCACAAACTTCAACTCTTTCTGATGCACATCGTAAACAATTAGTTCAAACGGAACGAATGGAATGAAAGAACTCGAAAAAGAAACCAAACCAAACCTCAGAAAGTTGGTATCAACAACCCACAAAATTTCCACTTCACCCGACCCAATTAATTAATTAATCGACATTTCATCATCAGTTGAACCTCTTACCCTGTGCCAGCATAACAAAAATGAAATCTAATTCATACCTTGCGATATGATCTGCATGGGTGTAGCCACCTGGGCCTTGAGATGTCGGACGTTCACGATCGGAGTATGGTTGCCAGCGACGACCTGCGGTAAAAGCCCCGGCTGGGCGGCCAGAATGACGCCTTGCCCCATGGCCTGTTGCACCTGGAGGCTCGTGAGGGTAGCGGTCGCTGGATTTCGAACCACGATCATCTGCTCGGCGCCCTTCTGCCTGAGGGCATTGTTGGTCGGCACTATGTTCTTTTGAGCCAGGAGATGGGTGCACGTTATGGGCCTGGTAGGCATCTGTTGTGGCCTATGTATTCTAATGTTCATCAGGGGGCTCATCGTGGACACCGTCGCGGGGGAAGGTGGGGCGGTGGTTTTGAACTTGGCAAATCCATGGGAACTTTGGGAAACGGGTTTGCTGGAGAGAGAAGGGCTTCTGTTCTTTTCCACAGCTTTGGACTTTATGAGCTTGTCTTGCCACAGCTGAAAAACAAGGCAATCATCTTACTCACACCTTTCCGTTCTCAATTGAAGTTATCTCCCTCCATTAATAAAGTAAGATATGGATAAGGTCAAAAGTCTAACCTCTTTCAAGTCTTGTAATACAGTTTCATCTTTGCCATCCTCAAGAAATGTATTGTGAACTTTGGAGATGACATCGTCGATGACGTACATGTAGAGATCATACTGTGAGGATCGTTTGTTATCGTTAGCTATACAATGATACTTATTGGTGATTTAAATAATACCAGGAAGTTCAAATAAAAAAAATTAATTACGGCTGGTACAATTCAATCCATTTAGGTCAACTTAAGAAGTGTGGAACTTCGCAAGCAACATTGACTCTGTTGCTTGTGTCGTTAGAAATTCCTCAGAAAAGTATTTAGGAATTCCTTACAGAATCATAATTTATGATCATTTAGTTATAAAGTGCCTTAAAGGTTTGCAATGAATCGAAACTTAAGAAACATCAGTCTAAGCCGGACAACGTTTAAGCATTGTTTCGCAAACTTGACAGTTCATCAGAAGTTATTAGCAACTTATTGTCTGTTTGGCTACAAAAATCATTTTCATAGTGACAGCTGCATCACAGTTACATTCATTAATTAAATTAAATTAATTAGATATTAAATTATTAACACTATATTTTACTAATATTTGCGAGACGACCACACACTAGGTCGTAAGCATCTTAATCGATACGAGCAACGCTAATCAACTTGAATTGTAAACTAATGCGAGAACCAGTATGATCCAGTTCTGGTTTATTGTATAAACAACATAAATCTGAAAAAAAATAGTTCCATCGTTAAATGGCAAAAATCACCCTACCTCTTCCAAAATACCAGGAATGCAATTTGACATCACAAATTATAACTTCAGATTCCACTCTTTAAAAAGTCAGAATCAGCCTAATTGTTTAAGCATGAGTGTCTCAAAAGCCTAAGTAAGATACTACACCAGCACCAACGGCTGCCCCTTATATAGCATCACTTCATAGCCCACCACAGCAAAAAAAAATTTAAAAATTCTAAAAAAGAACTACTCATTAAATGTTTTAATAATTTGCTTTGCATGCCTATTATCGTTAAACATTTCAATCCTTTTAGCTTAACATTACTCGTGCACAACACAAGTTAAGTCGCAATACATTTACATGATTCGGCATTTTTCCAATCTTGTTCTATTCAACTTTATAATGCTTAGCACAGCCGTATCCGCAACATAAAACCTCTCGAACTCTTATGCGACGTTTAGGTTGCCCTAAGTAAACAAAACGAGTTAATTTTTACTTCGGACATCTCCTTCTCATCCATGGTTTCTTAGTCTCTTGTTAAAAGACTGAACTTGAAATTTTATTTTATAGTCCTTTGAGGCACCAGAGTTTTCAGTAAATAACCGCTTCAACGGTAATGCGACGGTGACCAGCGCTGTTATTTATGTGTGAGCCCAATTGACAGTCGTCGATTATATACTATTCCTAGAACATTTGTAACATAGAACACAGAACATTTAAAATTGCAATTATTTGACAAAAAATGGCAAAAATAAAATTAACTTACATTATTTAATATTTTAAATTAGTAAAAAATCTAATTACTATTACGTCCAATTTTAATAATTAATCAACATTCAAATATCATAATAGTATTTTATTGTTTATTAAAATTAATTAGTGTACTTTTTAGATTTTATTAAAACAATCTTGCTACAGATTCCACTATACTCAAATGTTTGCATCTATTAATGTCTCAGCTTCCGCTACCGCCATCTATAAGAACTATTTCGCGTGAATCGCCCCCTAGTGGAATCTAAATAAAATACAATAACAATTTTAAAGTTATTATTTCATTCGCTTGGATGGAATTCTGCGGTCTTTGGTGTCATAAACAATATTTGACAACAAAGCGTGCTTTTTACAGTCGTCGCTCTACATATATATTTTCGCCGCTTTTATATTGATTTTGGTTCTGCTTTATTAAGGTTCTGTTATCAATTGATGTACTTGGGATTCCGATCCGAATATTTGAACTGTATTGCCTTTTATCGATGCTAAATTATCACCATGGATGATACAGATGCTAATCAACTTTCTGATATTGAAAGTTATTTAGTAAACTTCAATAGGGAAATTTCTGACGAGCTACCCTCGACGTCCAATACATCAGCATTTTTATACACAACAAACAATATTTTATCCAACGGAGATGACATCTACACTGAGTTAAGATCATCAGTTGAAGCTAACAAAAATCATAAATGTGATTCCATCGCTCAAGAAAATGAAACCGTTGACACTGGGGCACAGGATGTCGATCAGACTGAAGAAGACTCTGGTCAAACTAGCACACCATTTTCCACTGTAACCATCATGCCATCTCAGCTGAACCAAGACGGAGAGTTGCAGTACATGCTCATCGTCTCAAAGTCCGAAGAGGGTGATGCTGAGGAGAAGGATGGCACCAAAGCTGGCTCGAGCAAGCAGGCGAATGAGTTGTCGGTTTTTGACTTTGAGGAAGAGGCCAATGGAGCTGGTGAAAGAGATGATAGAGATGGGTCAATAGATTCTCAACAGATCTACGATGAGGATGACGAGGAAGAGGACGATGACGACGATGATGATGACGACGACTATGACTACGAAGAGGAGGGTGATTCAGCCAAAGGGAAGGAGGAGTCAGGCACCATTTTCAAGTGCAATCATTGCAGCTATACGAGCACAAAGCGATTCCAGCTCAGTCGGCATCTGAAATCGCACTCGGACGACAGGCCGCACAAGTGCAACTATTGTAGTCTGGCCTTCAAGTCCAGAGTGGCACTGACCAATCACACCAACACCCACAAGGGTGTCCGTCCCAACAAGTGTAAAGAGTGCGAAGCGTGTTTCACTACCACGGGCGAGCTAATCAGACACGTCCGATATCGACACACCTACGAGAAACCCCACAGGTAAGAACTCTTGCCTCTGCTATTGCCAGAATGTCATTCTCATTGGCATGGAGGTCAATGCTAAAGTGAATGTGACTGGAGGGCTGTTTGGACCACCATTACCACCACTGAATTGAATGATCTATATTCGTTTGATAATGATAATGTTTTTAAGGGCATGTTTATTTATTTTCATTAGCTATTAAAAATAAAAAGGCTTTTTCTCAATGACTTTTGAAAGCTCGATAACTGGTGAAAGCCTTGTGATTATGATTGAAGCAATTTATAATATTACTTATATTTTTGAATCATACTCAACATTATCCAATAATAATAATTGAACAAAAAATCATTACTTTGCAGGTGCACTGTTTGCAACTACGCCAGCGTAGAACTTAGCAAGCTAAGGAGACACGTTCGATCTCACACAGGGGAAAGGCCGTACCAGTGCCCGCACTGTCCCTACGCCAGCCCGGACACCTTCAAGTTGAAGAGGCACCTCAGGGTTCACACCGGAGAACGACCCTACAAGTGCGAGATCTGCGACATGCGATTCACCCAGAGCAATAGTCTCAAATCCCACAGGCTCATCCATACAGGTGCTCGCCCCATATTCAAGTGCGAGCTCTGCCCTTCCACTTGCACCAGGAAGACCGACCTGAGGAACCATGTGCTTAGGATCCACACCAGCGACAAGCCGCTGCTTTGCCGGAAGTGTGGGAAAAACTTCCCGGACAGATACACTTACAGGCGAGTGGATTGAGGAACGTCTGAGCTAGGCGTTTATATCTGTTGGAGTGTTGCCGTGTTTACGAATGCGATAATGAATTATTACTAACTACTAGAGTACTAACTGCTGCTTATTGTAACCTTGTTTGTTTGACAAAATGAATACAAAATGCCTCCGAGCAGTAGTATGAGAACTTGCATAAAGACCCAATACATTAAAATTATTTTTCAAAGCTTTACTATTACTATTATTATTATTGTTATTGTTATTAATATTATCGTTAATAATAATTTCAATGCTTTCCATTCATTCACCAGGATTCATTCTCGTACCCACGACGGACAGAAGTGCTTCAAGTGCGAACTCTGCCCCTACTCGGCCAGCGTCCAGCGCCACTTGGAGCATCACATCATGACCCACACGGGCGAGCGACCCTACAAATGCAACCTTTGCAACCAGGCCTTCCGGCAGAAGACCCTGCTCAGAAAGCACTACACCACCAGCCACAATGCCAACTCCGAGCTCGCACTTAAGCAGAGGGCCAAGATCCACGTCTGTCCGCACTGCCAGAGGGCTTTTGCCAACGAGGGCAGCATGACGAAGCACATCAAGAGACTTCATGGCAGCGAGGCAGAAGAAGATGGTGTCGATGATGATGATGATGAGGAGGAGGAGGAGGAAGAAGAGGATGAGGACTGTTCCGAGACAAACAGCAGGAAGGGTCTTAAGAGAAGGGCAACAAGACAGTCACTGAGAAATGGAGGCAAGAAGGCGGACGACACTGAGCAGGTGGGTGCTTTTAATGCTAGGGTTGGGTTGGTACTGTTTTCTGATTGTTGTTGATGTTGTCTGATGAAATGACTGTTGTCATTTGATCTACATTTGCTTAATTATCTCATGATGGAGTTAAACTTCAAAAGTCCTTGAAGAACAACAAGTTTTAGTAGCAACGAATAATTTTTAATTAATACTTAACGTCGCATGCAATTTCTCTTTATGGTACAAAACAACACAATGCAATTTCTCTTATAATAATAGCAATAGCAAAAATAATAATAATAATCATTTTAACTCCACAGTACCTCCAGATGGAAGCAGAAAATGACGACGAAGATGACGGCGACGAACAAGACGACAACGACAAAGAACCCGAGATAAAGTCCCCGCCTGCCAAGAGGGCCAAGCTCTCGGAATCCACAAAGGATCGGAGGAGCATCCAGGAACTCACGACGCCCGTCAAGAGAAAACGAGGTCGTCCAAAAAAGACTCCTACTCTAGACAAGGTTCGACTTTGCAAAAAGTGGCTTATGAAAGAGAATTGAATGACAATGACGATGGTCGTTAAATTAATTATCAATGCGTTGCATTAACTAATCATATTATACTAGTATTAAGTATTATTCAATTAAGTATCAGTGTACTGCCAATAACTAATTATATTACACTAATAGTAAGTAAATTGATTGATAATATACAATATAATGCTCCTTTTTTGTCATATTAAATCCCACGTCTGAACTCTTTTCCCCTGCCCGACAGGATTCCGACGACGATTACGTTCCGAACGCCGTCAGTTACGCCAGAACCAACGGCAGCTCGACTCCGAGGAGAAGGGGTCGACCCCCGAAGGCCGTCCGGCGGCAAGAACTCGAGGAAGACAACGACGAGGCTCTCGAGAATTTTGAAGAAGAAGATGACGACGACGAGACCTACAACACCAACAACCGACGACTGATTCGCAGGAAGGGAAACCACAACTCCACGCCCAGGAGAAGTAGCACCAAGGTCCTTGGAAATGGTGGCAAGACGATCGATTCGCTGGATGGGCACGATGACGTGGAAAGTGAGGAGGATGAAGAGGAGGAGGAGATGTGAGTTTTGTTTTACCTGGAAGTTTTAATTTTAGTAGATTATTATGCGATGGTTTATTATTATTATCATTATCATCATAACTATTATTATCACTATCATCATCATCATCATCATATTAACAATTAACAGTTTGTATTTAAATGTTTTACCTCATTTTGATTGCCAAGAGGTTTATTTTCTTCATCATGAATAATATAAGGACATTATTTTCTGTTTTCTCATTTTATTTAATCTTTTTTTTAGCATCACTCCGATCGTCAAATTGGAGAGAATCAAGTGAAATTGACGAGGTGAAGTTTTCCATCGGTGGCTGTATTAGCACCTGCTGGCCTCGTTTCTGTAATTTATTGGAGTTAAAAATATTGATCAACTTGTAATAAACTTATAAGCATGTTCCTAATACTTAGGTTTGCATCCTTGCTTTTAGAAAATATGGATATTTATTTATTTATTCAATTATTTATATCCAATATGAATTGAATTTTTGATAATAAATAACAAAAATTAAAAGTAACCTAATGAATCTTCTTTGTCTCACTTCCAGGTGCTCCTTTGCCTCCTCCAGGATGATGATGATGATGATGATGATGATGATGACTGCTCGAATGAGACTGTGAACATGATGTCATACATGCTGTGAATGTATCTGTATTTGGGGATATAACTCTTGTTTTACCGTCAATCTCACCTCGTTATAATCTATTACCCTTCGATGAACTCTCTTTATAGTATGATATTTCAAGATGAACTTTACATGTTGCCATTGTTCAACTATTCCTTAGTCAGTTAATTAAATTTTATTAACGACATTAACTGCGCCATTTTCTTAATTACTTGAGAATCTTTATTTTAACTCTGGACTGTGAGTAACTAGTTAATAATTAAGTGAGCATTAAGCGATTCAGATGAACAATTAGTTTCAATGATGATGATGATGATAATCAAAATAACATTAATAACATTAACGATTTATGGTAATTAATGAACAAGACTCAATGATGATAATAATAATAAAAATAACATTAATAATATTAATAATTTATGGTAATTAATGAGCAAGGCTTTCGGCTAAATTACGAAGCAGAACTGGCGAGGACGGTGTTGACGGGTGATCATAGTACCCTACCCAGTTTCTTTGATCCACTGTCCACTGCAAGGGGTTTTAATTTTAAAGTTGTTAATGGATGTAATGCGCTAGAATTACGCTTTAGGTATTGTTGTGTCCGCATGAATAATACAACAGGTATAAATCATCTTGTTAATAGCAAATCTAGGAGAGATGTCTTCAAGACTCCACCATGACAGCGTCATTTCAGTTTTTCCAAGACATGGCAAACTCTTTTGCTTCCCGCTAAGAGTCGGGAGGAAAATCCAATTCCTCAAATTATGTCTCTGTACTGAAAAATCACAGAATCCTTGTTTTACAATAGCACAAATAAAAATAGTTATTCTATAAAAAAAAATAAAGAACATGAAGACGGTTCACGGGAGGAATATCATCCACGTCTTGCGCTATTTTTGTGACGTTTTCGTCTGTTGATCTGCTGTTTCGCTATTTGTTTCGCTTGGATTTATTTCCGATTTATTCCATTTGTACTAGGCGTGAGAAATTATTATAATAATTATCACTTAGAAAGAACAAGCATGAGAAAGAGGTGCCTGCAACAAATACGCGAGGAGAGGTTCGACATTTGCTAAATGTGTTATTATTTTAACTAAATGTGTTATTATTTTAACTAAATGTGAAATTATTTTAACTAAATGTGAAATTATTTTAACTAAATGTGAAATTATCATAAGAAAAGGAAATTCATCAATCGCCAATGGATCTTTAATACCTTTAAAATTTCGAAACACTTTATGCATTGTCGATCATGTCGAAGTGTCACACTTAATCAATCAGCTGCATTTGAATATATGTAGCTCTTCAGACGCTATTCTCTATACATCGCAAGACAAATTTAACAATTTCTAACTCATTTATTTATTTATTTGATTAAAGTCCGTTGCATAACTAAGACGATTTTGGCTCAATTTATAATTCTATCTACATATATATGTATTCAGTAAACCTATATAGCGCCTTATACGCGCCATTTTAACATTTACACTGTCACGCCTCTCAGAGAGAAAGTCGTGAAGGAGAAGCCGCGTGTTGACTGTCCGCCTCGTCTGCCAAAAGGACTGGAGCAGATGCTGCGCCTGATCTACCAAATCTGCTTGAACCACAATCCTCTGGACATTAACAAGTTCATCGCCAAAAAGCTCGAGAACAGACTCAACCAGAGGACTCTTGGCGAAAATGCCGAACTGGATTACTACTATGAGAATGAAGACGACGAATTTTACAGGGAAGAGTTCAAGAGTTCGAAGCGCGCGTCAAGGGCGAGAGAATCTTCTGAGGAGGAGAAGGTGACGCTAGGGTCTTGCGCCATTCCAACCGAGGTTTTCATGTCTACTTACCACAACAGTAAGGATCAGCTATAAATTTCACAAAATTCAAATAATTAATATTGAATTAATAATGTTGAAAATCATAAAACTGATGTTTTACATTTATTATCTCAAAAATAAATCAAATATTTGAATCTACTAACTTGCAGGAGAAGCCAGATACTCGGAGTATATCGAAGACATGGTACACTACAACCTTTTCGATTCGCTTTACGATGCCTGTAAGAAAAGTGACCCAAGTAGGGCGGATCCACCTGATTGAAAAATTTAATAAAACTGATTAAAGCCCTGGACAAAACTTCTCCTTATGTTTATCTCATTTTGAAGAACTATATATTAATTCCACTTAATTACTTAATTTCAACTTAATAAAGAAGAAAAGTGCAAGGTCTAGTTTAAAAGTTTAAAGTTACGTTCTTCAATTTTAAATCTAAATCAATAATTTCCCACAATATCCGATGGAAAGAAAACCGCACGAGTTCCAATTTTTTTTTTTAACTCAAACAGAAAAAAAGAAAGCCAGACGATGCAAAAGAGACGCCATAGACACGAGTCAGAGAATGGGGCAGTCCATCTGCGATTTGGCTTGGGAAATCAACGGAAAGAGATCCATCTATGATCCAAGCGAAACGCCCTTGGCACACTACCTAAAGGCTCACCCGGAGTTCGCCCCGGCACTCCTCCAAGGAAAAGACCCATTCGAAGAATGCAAGACTGAGATCATACCCATCCCTCCACCTTACTGGTACGGGAAGAAAAAGAAGAAGAAGGCCAAAACTAAAAGCGATCTGCTGCACAAGGAGTCGACTGATACAGCAGGGGATAAATCTAGCGACGTGTCAGAATGCATGGGAGAAGATATGAGAGAAGATCTGTACTTTCTTAACATCCTTATCCGGTGCTACTCCGAAATCATCGACAAACCGGCCGACTACGCTACCTATGCCATGCTGGATGTTACAGGAGAAGACGTGAAACTCGAGCGAAAGGAGGTTTCCACCCAGACTGACTACTGCATCGTCTGCGCTTCTCACAACCTCATTGACGGCGTCCAATTCTTCAGCCCAACGTGCCTCAAGATGATAGAAAAAGGTCACGGTCTGGACTCACCCTGTTGGTCTTGCATGAGTTACAGGAACTTCGTCAAGCCCGATTGGAAGGAGTTCTTCAAACCCATACCGGAAAAGCCGCCTGATAAAACCAACTGGTTGGAGGATGAAACCTTCATTTCCAACATCAGGTTACCTTGTGAAATTAATTTTCTATCGAGTGCGACTTAAGAAAAATATTAACCCATAGAAAGCGTTAAACCATTTTGACATTTATAGAAAAACTTCTATGGTGATCTTTAATTGTCGCAATAATTTTGTAACACTCACCATTCAAAAAAGTAAGTCTAACCATTTATTTATTATTTGCAATCAGATAATGTTAATCAATTGGTTGACCACAGTTTTGGACAAGATGTGGAAATAAAACCGCCTGAGCTCATTCCCCTAGCAGAAGACGAATCATATGACCAATCCATCGAGCCTAGCACCCCTGATCCTTTTCCTCCAGAGGTCTACTGGTCCCAGGAAGATCAGAAGTTATTATTAAAAATTAATAGTAAATTAGTATGAAATCGTAATTCTACAGAATAGTGCACAATTATAACTCACTATACGTATTAGTTAATTATGAAATTATTCAAGCTCACCTCGTCCTTATCTAGATTCGTCGTAAGTCAGCGGACGAAAGTGACGAAATTGAAGTGGGAAGCTTACACCACTCCAGAATATTGCGATGATCCAGACATTTTGCCACTTATGACAAGACTGAATATCTATTTGCCTCCAGCGGAAAAGGTTGCCGTAGATGACGAACCCGACTTACCAAGCGAATTCCCCGAAGATATGATTCTGACTCTTCATCCGATAGAGGATGAAGCAAAGCCAGACGAGCCTGATTTTCCCAACACGATAAAAAGGCGCAGTCCACAAAAGCAATGATCACCGACAACTTATTTCTCAGACTTTCATATCTGAGTCGTACAACATATATTAGATTGTTATTCTTCGTTCTGTTTTGATGAATAAATTTTAGCTACAGATAATTTGTCGTATTTGATTAATCGGCTATGCTTTACTTCAAAAGGTGGAGCACATTTTTATTCATATTCATTTTTTATTCATTCATTTTTTTAATTTAAATTATATATGCTTAAATAACACGGATGCTTTAATTTAAGTTTGACATTTTAATAAATTGGGTAGGTATAGCAAAACTTTCACAACTTTGGACGGTAATTGGGAGGCATTCTGCTGCTTTCCTTCGCTACAAAAACAATAATTTTCTAGGTATTTTGCGGGGAAATCTTGTTATTCAAATTAATAGCAATGGCCGATTGTGGAGACAACAAGAACGCCCAATCAACTTCCAAGGCGAAAAATGGAGCAAAGGAATTGACCCACGATGAAGTTGTTGCCAAGTTTCAAGAGCTGAGACAACAACAACGAGTTACCGTAACGAAGATGAATGAATTCGACTTGGAAAAGAGAGAACACGAGTGGGTCAAGTTAACGCTGAATTAACACAGGGCACATTACTGGTATTATAGGCATTATACAATTCTTGTGGTTAAATTCTGTTTTGGTTTCACAGCTCCATTGAGTGTTAATAATTAATTTATTTAACTGCTTGAAATCTGGGAGAGGTAGATTTGAGAGATTTAATTTTAATCTGTTACATCATTTGTGGGTTGGAAGAATAATAAACAATATGAATAACAAATTTTCTCAAACTTTTCAGACTGGTCATAGACACTCTCAAGAAGACTGAGCCTGGCCGCAAGTGCTACAGGCTCATAGGTGGAGTTCTCGTGGAAAAGACTGTCGAAGAGGTCCTTCCAGCCTTAATTTACAACTGCGAACAAGTGAGCACATCTCCCTTATGGCATGATATCCTACTGACTTTTGTGAAATATATCATTTGTACTTTTTAATTATAATAATAATAATAATAACGATAATAAGTTTATTTGGATAGCGCCATAAGCCTAAGCGTTAGGGGCACTCAACCATTTGTATAGTGCCTCATCCAAGGGGCGCTTTTTGACAGTGCAAGCTGGGTCGGGAATACGACATTTAACGACTGTTGTTTTTACCGTAGTTCGCAGGCATGCTACCCTCTGAGCTAACTTGCATGCTACTTTTGGTTTTCTGATACAATTATATGGCTTCTTTTATTCATACCTGACATTTGAAACAATACCGTAAATGTAAATAGTCTGATACATCTCAGGAAAGTTGATTGTGTGGTCCAACTATTAGGAGCTTGATTAATTTCACATGGCACCATATGCATAGCATCACTTAATCGTTTATGCTGTACCTATTTTTATGACACAAGTCGGGTCGTCAATACAATATCGTGCCATTGGCAGCACAAGCAGGAACTCAACCATATTGGCAAGCTACTACGATCACTAGTTTGTTATTAGCTAACCAGTTGATTGTTCATCACCAGACTAATAGTAGATTACTTAATTATATTAACAATAACCATCGTTCGACCAGATTTCCAAAATCGAGCAGTCACTCCAGAAGCAGCTGGAAGTCAAAGGTCGCGAGTTGCAGGAGTTCAGGGAGAAGCACAATATCAAGGTCAAGGGAGAGGAAGACAGGCCACCCTCAAATGCAGCTCAGGAAGGCAAGGCAACCACCGGGGGCACCTCAGTTCTGGTGGCACAGGGTAGCTCTTAGGACCCTGGAGATTGTATTCAGTTCATTTCTCAAATGTTAATGTTGTTTCTATGTTTGCTTCTCACGACTGCGATGCGATGCCGTGAGCGTTAGAATTAAAATGTTTTGCCGAGCTTACGACGAGTTTCTGCCATTTTTATTCTCGAGTCTCGTCTGCTTAAAGTCGGTTGGCGCGAGTTGGCTTGGAAGGTTGCCTTCCCTTACACAGTGGCAGTAAGGGACTGCATTGTACCCTTGTCTTGTCGACGGGGCAATTCGCTCGGTAAAAAATTGGCAGACAAGTAATGCAATGATAATAAAATCGTCTTTTGCAAGCTTGAATGGTCAGAGGTTTATTAGCCACAATGGTTGGTACTGTTTTGCTGGTTTTTGGGTTTGGGCTGACTCATGAAATTTCCAGACTTTTGCAGATAATTGAAGTGATGGAAAAACTTCTTTTAAATTGGAATTAAAATCAATTTCTTAACAAAATCAAAATGTTGCAAATTAAAATGAGAAGTTGTCCTTCGTTCCCGTCCGGGGGCGTGGGGGCGCAAATCCCTTTCAGCCGATGACGTCCTCGTACAGAGCTCTCAAGCTGTCCATGAAGTTCCGCTTGTTGTACTGGCGTTTATCCTGTACAAGGGGCCCTTGATCCTGGCTTTCATCGTTGTCGATGGTGTATCTTTTGCCCAGCTTTGCTCTTTTGCTTTTATCTATCTGTCCGAGAGATGGGCTTTCCGGTGCTGGATGGCTGCCCGGGTTACGACCGCTCTCGGTGAGGTAGCCGAGACTTCTTCCCTTCGTTTCCACTTGACTAGCCAAAAGCATCAGCTTCTGCTTCTCGGCAGCTTCGACAGCGTCTCTTGAAGTTTTCAGCAGCATGTTCATGATCAGCTTGTCCTTCGGCCTGTTTTGGAAGACATCTGAGAACTCGTCTCCGCCTTTGATGTTTTCACTTTGTTTCAGGGGGGATAATGTCCTTCTGGTGCCTTTCTTGCGAGAAAATCTCTTTTCTCTTAGCTGTCAATTAAAGGATTAATAGGTTTATAAAAGTTATTATAAAACTTTTCTGAACGTTCGCTCATTTTATTCATGAACTTTAATCATATGAAAACAATTGTAAGTCGCTTAACTGACGGGATGAGGTGCCATTCCCCCCAAGATGTCTTGAAACATGTCCTTAAAATCATGAAACATCGACTGGCTTCGCTTGTCAAGGCTTCTGGTTTTGCTCTTTCTCCTATTGAAAAACCTCTTCTTCCTCTTCGAGATTTCCATCAGGGCACCGTATTTCAAGTACTCCTTCATGACTTCCTTTTTATCTTTGTTATCCAGACCCTCGAACATCAGAAAGGTTTTATTTTGCTCCGAAATGAGATTCCTTACGTCGCTGGTGTGATTCAGGTTGAAGTATTTTGGATATTCCTTCCAGAATTTTGAATTTGCCAAGGTGTCAAAGTCGAACTCATCGTTTTCCATGATATGGCTCATTTTCTGCTTCCCGTAGTCCGATGTTAGGCTGGAAAAGAGACCTTCAAAGCGCTTCTCCTGTTCCTTGAAGTTTTTCACGTTTGCCCTGTGCAGCTGGCTTGTGTCAAATGTTGCGTTGCGCCTTTCTCTCAAGAGTTTGGATTTAACTTGCCTGTATTTCCTATTGCGAAATGTTTTCCTGCCTTTTTTGGTTTTATACTTGAATTTTCTGTTACGTAATATTTGATTTTGCTTCTTTTTACTCAAACCCGATCCAGGTTTAATCTTTTTCATATTACCTTCGTTCATTGACAATCTCGACGAAATGAGACTGGAATCTTCGCCATTCCTCTTTTCCAAGGCTCCGAGTTTCTGGTCTTTCTGCTTTGTAGCCCTTTTAGGACCTCGTCGCTTGAATCTTGGTTTCAAGACTCTCACGGCTTCGTAGCGAATTTCAAATGGTTCGCTACTATTGCTCGACAATCCTTTCGATCTTGATACTATCAGATCGCCTCTATCAAGATACTCGTCGGGATGTAGAAATATTTTTGCGAATTTATCCTCTGCATTTCTGATAAAGTTTAGCAAGACGTTGCCAAACGACTCAAATAAGCCTGATTTGGTCTCGTTCTTTGGAGTTTTACCAGGTCGTCTAAAACGGCCCGCGCTTCCCGCTGAGTACAGTTGAACGTCTGCTCCATCGCTTTTAACAAAATATTTAGAATCATCGGGTTTTTCTGCGGAGCTCCGTTCGGTACTTCCAGGTTTTTCCGACGATAACGAATCCGCTTCAGAATAAATTTCGGAGGAAACTACATATTTATTTGCTATCGTCACGCTTGACAAAAGTCCATTAAAAATGAAAACAATAGCGGTCAATCGGGCATGCCAAAGCATGCTAACGAGAGCTTTTTTTCACATAGAAAAAACTTTGAAATGCTGAAGAACCGTTAGGCTTCTACGTCATAAGAACAGTTTCTATGGCCGCTCGATTGCATACTACACTCTCTTGTTAGAACTATTTCACTTTTAACCGATCACACAATTTGACATTACAACGACTCTCTCCTAATAATAAAATTTGTTTGAAGCATTAAATCCGTCCTTAACATTTTCTGTGATGGCTTAAACATTGGCTAACCTTGTACGTCTTCTATATTCGTCCTCCTTGAAAATCCATCTGACAAACTATACCTTCTTGGAATACTGATGGACTTTGGATGGACCCCAGCAAGTGCTCCAAACCACAGAAAAAGTTATTGACTGTAAGCACATAAGTTGCCAAGCTCAACAGTTAAATTTAAGAGTAATTTCTCAAACATTGGAAAGAGAAAATAATTGCAATATTTAATGTTTAACACCATCTACACAACTTAACAAAAAAATCAATTAAAAGATCCTCGTTAACGTCCACAAACTGCTTCGATAAAACAAAATTGGTTAAATATTACGACAAGTTCAATAATTGGTTTCAGATCTCTTACTGGTTCCAGAGTTCCAGACACAAGATGAAGAGCATTAACGGAGCAGATGTCAAAAAAAGGTATAAAAGTCCTAACACAATAAGGCTCTCGAAAATATGGTCAGTTACAACATGAAAACAAGATGCTAATCTGAAGTTGCATTAAAATCCAATAAAAAACAAGGAAAAGATCTAATCAGAAGTTATAAAAGAAAGGCACTGATTTGTATCTAAAGCAAGACTTTAGTATAAAACACGAACAAACAAATGTATGAAACGAGGCCGTAATATCTTAATCAGTAATACCAGAATTTAAAGCACCGAACGTGCAAGGAAAGACTACAACCGACGAACAAATATCATAAAAATGCAAATATTCCATTAAGTCATAAAATGGAAGAAAATTCTCAAAAGGCGCAGACACGAGACGAAAATGTAATCAGATCGTCGTCGATCCATCACAATCGTCTGACTTTTCCTCTTCATTTTAAAAATATTGTTTAGAAGTTAGGATTTGATACAGAAGACATGTACTCGTAAATATCAAATCTTTCATCAAACGAGTAAGTCAACATAAGTCATCATAAATCTCGTGAGAGGAGATAAAGTTCAGCCATGTCAGTCAACAATCTCCAGAGCTTTTCATACCAAGTCTTCAATGATTCGCATGCTTTTTGTTCTCTTACATTTCGAGAGAGCGTGCTCCTTCTTCTCTGCGGAAGAGATCTTGGAAAGTTGATTCTTTCCTTCGCTGATCTGGGAGCCCGAGGCCGATACCGGAGCTAAAGCCTGTTGTTTGGAACAGAACAATCTGCTTCTCTGCAAATCTTCGGGAGGTTTCTCTTGCCTCATTTCAAAGCTCGTGGTTTTCATAAGATTTGATCTAGAGGCCGACTTAATGTCATTCTTGTTACTTCTGCCGAGCCATTTCGACTCCTCTCTGGCTTCTTCGAGGCTCATTTGGGCGACAGGCTCTTGCGACTTTGTTCGCTGATGCGATTTGAAGCCGTTATCAGTTGCGACAGCTTGGTCAGGGTCTGCTGTGATTTCTATGGTGACAGTGCTAGATTTCATGAGTTGTTTCATGCTGCTAAAAGGATGCTCTTGCTGACTTGTTAGTTCTTTTGAAACTATCCTTGGCGCAACTTTACTTAGAATGTCAACGGGGATATCGAAGTTCATAATGGTTTCATTACGAGACTTTTCAATGACTCTTTCCCCATCTTTGGCGGCCGATCCAGTTCGAGCGGATCTCTCAGCTTCGTAGATGATGACCAGATTCGAATCGGCGGATTTGCCTCTCCTACCGACTGCAAGGTGGTTTTTCGATGCCACATCATTCTCTTCGCTCTCTTCTGCCATCGTCTCCAACTTCCGACATCGGACACTTCTTGACCTTCTCAGTCCACCCTCTCCACAGGGTGGAAGAACATGGAAAGGGGTCAAAGCTGATAAGCAGGCATGGTTGCCTGTCGCACTGGTTCTGACTTTACTGGATGCCAGCGCCTGAGAGCAAACTTGGCCATTGATGATTGATGTTTGCACTGAGGGTACCATTTCAATCCAGGTGGTGGTGGTGGTTGCTGTCGAGGGAGTTGTGAATGCTCTGGGTAGAGGTGGCCTGCCAAGGTTGGCAATTCTGTTCCCTGGTCTGGCAGAAGATCTAGTCTCTGCAGTCTTTTCAACACCCTTCCTATTGGTCGACAGCTGAGGCGACGACGAAGACAACGAAAGAGACGAGGGGTGAGTGTTGAACGACAACGGACTTCCATAAACGATGAGCGGTTGCGACTGTGGCAACTGCTGCTGCTGTTGTAGCGGAGGCTGTGGCTGAAGTCCTCTCGTTTGTTTCAGAACTTCAAGCTCCAACTTCATTAGGATTTGCCTGTGGTAGTTGATGTCAATGTCAGAATTTATGGGGCAGGAGACCATGGCTTGTGGTACAGAGAGGGCTTGCACAGGGCACCTGCTTTTGTTTTTCTCTGAATTTCTGCTGGAACTTCCATCCTCGACCCCTCCGATGTTGACCTCGGAGTCCGAGTAGTAGACCACGGGTTTTTCTGGGAGATTGGAACCTCCGGTGAGAGCGTTCATCTTGAAGAGGACCTCGTCCACTTGATTCTCCATCTCGGTCATTGTAAATTCTGGCAACAGCTGATCGAACAGGTGGTTGCCGGTGGCGTCTTCCAGCAGCTCGGAGTCCGTGGTCGACTGGTTTTCGAGCCTGAGGAATTTCTTGAGTCTCGCCCAATAGAAAGCCGAGTTCTCTCGGGCCGTGAACGTCAGCAGGGGCTCGCTCCTGAACACTCGAAAGTTGAACAGCAGCGAGGTCCTGATGTAGCACAGAAGCAGTACAAAACCGAAGAGCATGAAGAACGAGTGATAGAGCGGCCACAAGAAGTTCCACGAAGAACACGATCCACTGGAATATCCTTCCTTGCTGAAGTCTCTGAAGAGAAGCACCGTCATGGCCTGTCCGATGGCACGACTGACGAGCCCGAAGTGCGCCTTGTTCGAGCCGAACACCATCATTCCGCAGCTGATGAAGGCCCCGAACCAAACAAGCGTTACGAAAGCCAGGATGGCGACGTCGATTGCAGATCGACCGATCACGTTAAAGAGGGAATCAAAGGGTTCGTGCCTCTGCAGGGACTTGAGGAAGAATAGACTCAGGGCTATCAGTACAAACCCCATATGAACCCTAAGTATCTGATCCCAGTCGGTGACATTGAAGGCATCTGCACCGGTATTTTGGTAAAAGGCCTCCCTCAGATTCTCCAGCGCCTCCGAGACGACAAAGAATCTGTAAATATAACAGCCAATGAAAGACAAGGAGAGCAGGCAGAGCACCGCCTCCAGCATGCTCCAGAAGTTCACAGAGTCCTTTCTGCCCCTCTGCACGAGTCTATAGACCTTGTAGTGGATCCTTAGTAAAGTAACGACGAAAAAGAGAAGCTCGCAAGCAAAGACAATCTTGTCCCAACTGTTAACATATTTGTAGACCGTGACGGTCGAGATCTTAGAAGTCGTGAAAACCTTTCCGATGGGAGGGAGTTCGGCCGCCATGGCAACCGAGCTGAAGAGGTTAGAGGGAGGATGATAGAAGGTCAAGGTGAGTATGAGGGCAGTGGTGTGAAGATCTACCCATCCGTTCTTCCTCAGGAATTTCATAGGACTCCATCGATTCTTGCCCCTCATGTCCTGTAGATCGACAACAAATCCCCCTCTGCCATAGTTCCCGAACCAACCCCGGTAGTCCGCCGACGCCCAAGGACTGACGTCCTGGTACTTCCACACCTGTTCATTGTTCAACAAGTCCGCGTCGTAGGTCTTATCATCATTGCCCTCATTTGGAAGAGGGTATGGACGAAACTGGGTGTATCTGAAACCCTCATCATAATCTTTGTCCTTGTTAGGTTTACCAATAGGTACAGACGTCCTCCGAGTGCTTTCATTGATTTTAAACTGACCTTCCAATGGCGCTCGACTGTCGGATTGAGTTTTGTCGAGCGGCAATTCAAATTCAAATTCCAATTCCAAATCCAATTCTTTGGTATTAGAGATGGTGAAGGTGTCTTTGAGTACACTGGCATCCCTATACAGAGGCAGGCACCTCGAAACAGGGACGAGCTGAAATTTCGTCAACGTGCACGGCACATCCGCGACTCTCACTTGGCGCAGTTTCCAACCCCCGATGGGCAGAAAATTGTCCTGAAAAATGACTTAGTTGTTCACAATAACGACGATTATAATAATAATAAATAATGATAATAACGATAATAATAATAATAATAATATAATAATAATAATAATAATAATAATAATAATAATAATATAATAATAATAATAATAATAATAATAATAATAATAATAACAATAATAATAATAATAATAATAATAATAATAACTAAAACCTTTTGTTACATTCATATTCACCAAAAATTAATACCCCCCAAAATTCTAGCCGTCAGAGTCTCACCTCGACCATCGTCTGTATTGAAGGACGAAAAACCTTCGTGTACCAGAGGTCCCAAGACTTCAATGTCGTGACATTCATAAAAGATTCCCGTGTCTTCGGTCTGCAAGAATTCAATTTACGATTGAATTTTTAAGAATTTAAGAATTCAAGAAAACGATTTAGACGACAACGACTACAAACATGTGCTTGACGAAATGACTTTTGGAAAGCAAAAACAATGGTGGAACATTTACAATAACAACATTGGCAAAGAGTAATTAGTGATAGGCTGAAAAATTATTTAATGAAGTAATTAATTTAATAAAATAAAATAAATTAATTAATTAATAATTGAACATATTACTTGAAACTAAAATGACAAAGTTAGCTAAGATAGCCTAATGACATCTGACATGCTACTGCGACATAAGCAATGCTTAATTAAAATTAAAAATTGACAGCAATATAAGGTGATGATGATGCTGCTGCTGATGATGATGATGATAGTAAAAGTCTATGAAAGTCAAACCTGATGAATCTATTCCTTAGCAGGGAGTTGAGTCGATATGAATCAGGATTAGACGAGGTTCCGTAGCAGATGAACATGATCAAGATCAGTTGAAGTATGATCACGGCCATCTCCCTGATGATGATGATGGTTATCATGATGATCATGATGATGATGGCGTTGCTGATGATGATGGAGTCAGCAACCAGTATGACGCCGGCGATAACAACGACGAAGGTGATAATAACTTTGACAAAATTGTATGCTACAGGAAATTATTTCAACAAAAATATTACAATGCATTTCCAGTATCTTCAATCCTCTAATAACCTTAAACCCAAACCATCGAAGTCAAAAACAGGAAAACGTCAAACTTAACAACAAATCCAAATCAAGTCTACCTGATGAAATGGATGGCATTGCTTTCCTTCATGGTCTGATGTCTTGCTTCGATCAACTTCTGCTCCTGTGGTGGTCTCACCAACCTCAAGTACCTCGACCTCTGCCTTGCCAAGAGTCCCTGGCGGTGATAAATTATTATTAATGATATTATAATAAATAAGTTGTGCCTCAACATTTCATATGTAATTTTGAAAGAGTAAATACTAACATTGTAATTTATCAACTACACAAAACGATCGATGATCAAAATAGATTTGAAACATAACCTCAAAGCATCATCTGAACACAAACACAAATGCAAAACAGCGGCTGACCTGCTCTACGTCAAGGTCGAGTTCAGACTTGTCTTGAAGGTCGTTGGTCGACAGATGCTCGAGGGTCGCACCGCTGTCATTCTGGGAGCACCCCGAAGTCTCGGACCCCCCTTCGGCAGAGTCCTCGTAGCCGTCCTTGTAATGATCGAAAGCCAGCATGTTGTCGTGATAACGGACGGCTGTGTACAGGGACATGGCAAGAACCTGACGATGGGAAAAATAAATTGGAAAATAAAGAAACATGTTAGTGATTGTTTAATAAAATAATAATGACTCATTATTATTCAAATCATTTCTAAATAAGGAAATATCCTAGTGACCATTTTAATAACTCATCATTGCAAGTTGGCTCAGAGGGTAGAGTGCCTGCGAACGGCGGTAAAAGTGTCACGTTCGCGACCCAGCTTGCACCGCCAAAAAGCGCCCCCTGTTAGCAACTTTTTTAACGACTCGTAATTTAAATCATTTAAATCATTTCGTCGTCTCCATCTTACAAGAAGTGGTTGGTTGATGAAGACGCACTGAAGGAAGCTGAAGAAGACGGATTGCAGCCAAAGGAAAGACTTCACGTCACTGACCCTGGAGTTGACAAATGAAAAAAAATAGACAATGCATATTAATCGGCTGATTATTATAATTAACGTTAATTGCGATGATCATTTGATAATAATTATTACAAGGCATCAACGCAACTCTCGCTTATTATCTGACTAATGACCGGCGTTTCGATTCAACGAAGCTCTGATTCATCTCGAACACGATTGTGATTCAATTACCGGTCTAAACCTCACCTGAACATCAGGTAAGTCGTCACGGTGACAAAGCAGGCGGAAAGCGAAGTCACGAGGATCCATGCGACGACAGCAACCTTGCTGGAGAAGAAGAACCTGGCGGGCTTCATGGGTGGTCTCGAAGGTTCTGCATAAATTATGATAATTGTTGAATCCGGTATGCCATTGGCTGAAAATGCCTGACATATTTCAATACTTTATTATGCAAACAACCAATTAGAAGTGCTCTTTCATCAGTGACACATTTCATAGGTCAAGAGATGCAGTGGGAGGAGTCGATGATAAGAATTCCGAGCCAATGAAATCTCTGAGCAAACGTTTAACTTATAACTTAAGAAGCACCACTTACCGGACGTTTCGGATTTTACGGATGAGCGGTTCGATCGCTGCTCGTAAATTATTTTCTTCTGAAGACTCGACTCGTCTGAACCCTTTGCATTTCCAGTCTGTCCCTCGTCTGTCAAAAAGGCGGGAATGGCGAACTGAGAGTCACCACTGATGGTCATGGTGGTGCCAGTTTTGAGCGTACTGGTAGAGTGTTCTTTGCCTTTAAAAGTTATAATGATAATAACAATCTATAAAAATAATAAATTTTCATCTTATGCAATCCTCACTTTGCCGATTCTTCTCATTCATCAATTTCACTCTGTTCTGCTCCTCTTCTCTGCTGTCATTGGATGCAGCAGGACCAATCGGATTCGTCGAAGCATCTGGAGAAGCAGCTAATTGGTTGTTTCTGGCATTCAATGAGCCGTCCCTGCCATCGTACAGGTTAATGTAGGCATCGTTTTGAGTGGCAACAGGATGAATAACCTGAAATAATTCACAAATTCTTCAATAACATTTTAAAATAACAAAGTCAAAAATACCAGCTTTAAAAAATGACATCTTGTTCTACTTCAAATGTAAATGAGTTCTGCTATTCACGTATCTATTGGCTAGCCATCATCCAATGGCAGGCCTTCGCATGCGCACACAATATCACTTCTGACCTGATCTCCGAGAACGTCTTGGGAGTACTGTTTGGCAAAAACCCACTCCTGAAGGGAGCGCCACGAGAGGAAGGCATGGTCGGCTTCCTGCCGGAATCTGTAGCCCTGATTGGTCTGTCCGACCTCTTCATCTGTCGTCCGATTGGTTGCAGCAGACTGATGGGCGGGCTGGCCAGAGAATTTTCTGGATTTTCTTTCACTCATCTGATCAGAGACATGTTTTGATGTGGCTCACTCAAACTGTCCAGCCATGGACTCATTTATGCACCATGAACGCATTTATGCACCATCACTCATTCAAGCACCAATTCATTCACTCATTCACACATTCGTGCATTCTACAACAACAGAAATTTGTCGACACCCACCTTCGATCGTCTGAAGAGCAGCTGGACAAATTGCGAGGGCAGAAAGAGGAGGAGGCTGATGATGACCCCGACGAGGATCTGATGACCCGAAAGTCCAAGGTTCACGAGCAGGATGTCGTCATAGTCGCAGACGTACTCGGGACCGTCAATGTCATGGTCGCTTAGATCCAACTGGAGATGAAGTGATGATGATGATGATGGTGATGGTAATGGCAATTGGTAATGATGAAGTGCATCTCCAAATGATTAAATAAAAGCCACACTTTGGATACAAATATTGGTTTAGTAAATCAAGATCACCTCGCAAAATTTATCTATACATCGTCGCCGTCATAGCCATCATTGTCACTCTCATTCTCGTCATCATCGACATCATCACAACTCACGATGGACTGAGCGAGGAGTTTGGGCTTGAGAACGGATATTCCAACCGCATAGTAAAAGGCAGAGAGGGCCATGTATCCGAGCACCATCATCAAGCAGCAGGTCAACCTCTGTACCCGAGTGAAGCGACTGTGCGGGGGCTTGAACAGCACCGACAGCCACACGTGGTGGTCAGTCAGGTACTGGATGCCCTTGGCCTTTAACAACTGGTGGTGATGGAGATGAAGTACGATTGGTTTGTGGTGATGATGATGATAATGATGGAGAAGATGATGATGATGATGATAATGTAGTGATTAAGATAATAATAATGATATTAGATTATGACGGTGATTAACGGAATGTTGCTGGTAAGAGTTTTTGAGGCAACAAGAACATCTCGATAACATGGCTGGGAATCCGAGTGATTGAAGGAATCAATGATGATGATGATGATGGCGATGATGATGACAATGATGGGCTTGTGGTTATGCGATTACGATGACAATGATGATGATAAAAATTAGGACCGGAAACCTTGAAGAACCCAAGACCCCTGTCGGAGACGAAGACCTCCCTCTCGACCTTCCCGTCATCCTTCTCCACGGCAAACCACTTTTCGAACACAAAGTAGAACACCTCCCCTGAATAAATTAATTATAATCAGTTATCATAATTTGCTTATTTATTTATTTATTTATTGATAAATAATCATAAATAATAGATTACATAGTTTTACTCCAAATACTCCAAAGATGATAAGAAAAAGCTGCTTATCTCATCAGATAATAAAAGCTCAACAGGTGTCAATGAACTCACCTGTGCAGAGGTCATGAACTGTGACCCTGCTTAGGTACCAGCTGGGTGATGAGCCACTGTTGTTGTGCCACAGTTGTACCTTGAATATCGGACCAAGGCTCTCAGGTAGACTGGCAGAAGAACCAATGATGTTGGATGAATAATATTAATTGGGATAAAATGACATTCTGGAAAGCCTAACTCAAACATAAAAACAAAATTAATTACAATAACAACAACAATTACTGATGACCGTAGGATAATAATAATTATGACACAACGACTTAGGACCGACAACTTAAAAAGCACAATTGTCCATTGGCAGGATTCGATACCTGTGGGACAAAACACGAAGAATTACTCACGTCATGTAGAAGATGTCCCTCGAGTTCCTCTGGAACAAAATTCTCCTATCCTCGGTTGAGGATGGTGGCACGGAGTTTGGGGGGCTGGTGGAGTTCGGGGTGGCCAGGGCCATGGTCGAGGCGTTACTGGGGCACATGGAAGAAGTGGTGAGCTCCCTCGTTTCACTCATCCCATACTTTCCGTGGAGGACGATGCTCACCTGGTAGATGGCAATGATTTGGTTACGATGACATGGTATGCATTAGATTGCATTAATCTCTGTTGCCATCAGTTTTATCGTCGTCATTGTTAGTGAGATCATCATCATCATCATCATCATCATCATCATCATCATCATCATCATCTCTTCATCATCATCATCATCATCATCATCATCATCATCATCATCACTATTATTACAGAGTACCATTCTGCTACTACCGCCACAAATAAAGGTAAACGTCGTCCACCTTAGCCGAGGTTCCAGCACCGGCTCTGAAGCCCGTTTCTATGACGATGTTGTACTTCTGCCTGTGAGCAGACGAGTTGTCGCACAGGTGAACCGTGGACATCTTCTTTCGGTCGTCATGGTCCAATTGGAAGCAGACGATCAGGAACGCCAGGTAGACGACCAAGAGACAGGAGACCGTCACTATGGATGCATGGTCAACAGATGCCCTGTTACCAAGGTAACCCATATTTTGTATAGAGAGACATGAGATTAAGAACTAACACATATATTTTTACGATTAATAATATTGATGCAATATGTTTATTTATTTATTTGTTGATAAAAATGCTATTAAAGTAGCATCATCATTGTCATCACGTGTTACTGCAGTGAATTGTATCCATTATTGAATTGTATTGCATTGTCTAACATCATTATCACCATTATTAGCATCATCGTAACAAGCACTATCACTATCATTCGTCACGTTCAATTGCACACTGAAAAATCATCGAACCGAGACTCACTCCTCAACGACAACGCATCGATCTGCAGACACGAGAGGCGTCTGGAAAACCATCATGTGACTGGAAAAGCTCGACATGTGGTTGCACCTGGAAAGTAAAATTGATATCAACAACAACAGCAATAACAATAATAATAATGATAACAATAATAATAATAATATTAATAATAATAATAACAATAATAACAATAAATAATATACCATGAATACTTACTTTAATATTTACACAATATTTACCAAAAAATTATATAACCACTTTACCTTTGTTACTGTTATTGCAATATATTCTAAGTTCTATATACGTTCACATTATCACTCACTGGCAATGGGCAACGTGATAGGTGGAATTCTTCATGGCCCGGCATCCCTTGGAACTCCAACTGACGGTACTCTCGTCCAGGTAGACACAGCTGAGCGACCACACCTTGACGGTGTAGTTGCGTAAGTGGCTATAGAGAGCCAGACGCCTTCTGGGAACCCGGAACACCTGGTTGACGATGCCCAGGTAGAGATTGGTCAGTGCTGTAAATAAATAACGATTGTGTAATCATAATCATCATATTATAATTAGCACCATTGCTATGCAATACAACAACACAGTCATTTTTGTTGCTCGCAAGGTGACTCACCGTTTCCATAAATAGAAAGGTCAAAGGTTACTGAGAGGGTGAGATCGTGCGGCTTGATGAGGATTCTCTGGTCGAACACCTCCAAGGAGGGTGGCTCATTAACCCTAGGATGATGATGATGATGATAATGATGATGGTGGTAATGATGATGATGATGATGATGATGGTGGTGATAATGATGAGGTTGATGATGATGATGATATAAATAAAATAAATAAATAAATAAATGATGATGATGGTGATGATGCAGAAATCAACAATGTTTTTACTTCGAATTACAAAAAAAAAACTGAATTACCTGACCAATAAAAACCCGGGGTAAAAGAATTGATCAGTTTTCGGAGCCTCGAAGGTCAGGTCAATGTGGAGCAGCTTCAACGTCTTATTGGCCAAACTGACAACCTCATGAATATTGATTAGGCCAGTCTTCAAAACAAACATTGCAGATGTGTTCTGAAAAAACAAAAGTACATTGGATTAAGCTCATTATCATAAATTATTATAACTTATGCAAAGTGGTAATAACCCGTTCGACAGATGCAGCGATGCCATCGCCATCATAACCAGACCGTTCGACAACTGGTAGCTGCATTTTGATCTTATCCGACAAGTTGCGGACATTTAATTTTTGACCTTGACATGAGTACAAGTTCAAGGACAGAATATCTGATGACCTCAGCAGCTGAAATCGATGAAATAATAATTAATTAAATAATAATTAAGTAATAATAGTTGAATAGTTGATTACTAATGCAGTTTAACCATGTGCCCTCATTAGGAACAATATAATGGCAACAATGATAAAGTATTCAACACCCTGCCATGAAGAGCCTGCAGTTCAATTATGCGGGGCATTGAAAATGTTGATTAAATACAAATTTCTATGGATAACGTTAACTGCTAGTTAACAATAGTCCTGATAAAACATAATTAATTAATTACTAACTAATCAACTTATTAATAAAACTTAATCTCAATCAACTATATCACCTGACTTCCATTGGCTGAGCTCGACAGAAGCCTCTGTAGGCCACTATTCCCCCTTTGTTCAAATAATAACGAATTCGAGATGTAACATCTGTCGTTGGTCACCACGTCATTAACATATTCAAATTTATTTTTGACTGGATCGTCTGCACCGACAGAACTTGAGACGGTCCCTTCGGGCATGGGAAGGCCTTGGGTGGGGATGACGAACATCGTGTCGTCTGCCAGGTTCAATCTCACTGGTCGATGGTTCCGGTGGAGCAGCGAATAGAAAGAAAAGACATCTCCTCGGTGGACGTTCTTTCGAGTGCCGACAAGGTAGATGTCGTCCAATTGGAGGACGGTTTGAATCTAAAAATTACCGACCAAATGTTATTAGTATCGATGTTTATGCAAGTTTATGATTCAACGGTCAAAGTTAAGTTCAGGATTAAAATCAAGAAGCTAAAACTGCATTGCTGTTAGTACTAAAAACACAACATATCCTAATTATGATAATGATCCATATGATAAGAAACTTGATATCCATAGTATCCACCAGCAGTTGTCATAGCAACCAACTCACTGTCAAGAGCTTGTGGATGGTGTCCGTGATGCTGAGAAAGTAGTCCCTCAGGACCTTCTGAGGTGAAAGTTCGATGCCATGGTAGCTGTAGACGGAGAGGATGCTCTGCCTCTGCAGCCCGAAGGCATTGGTCGGACCGAGGTCGTCCCCGTTTCCGACGTTGCAGATGACATGCAGGTCGGTGGCATCTGAGAGAGGGGAACCTGGTGTCGAACAAAACCCCTAATTATAATCACCATCAATACCATATCCCGATTAATACCACCATCATCATCACCATCCTCATCATCTTCCTCGACATCATCATCTTCATCATCACCACCAATTCCATAACCCCAAATATCACCACCAAAAACAAACCACCTCCATCGTCATCATCTTCCTCCTCCTCATCGGCAGACCCCATCAAGCCAACGAGTTTTGACGACACGTCCAGTAAGACTTCAAGGACGCGATCGATAGCGGGACTGAAACTTTGGCGTTGCGAGCCGTAGGGAGCGTCGGTTTCAACGCCTTGCTCTCGGTGACTGTGGGACCGATCTTTGGCGTCCAAACCAACAATGTCTTCGAGAACTTGAGTCATCCTCATTGCCGTCAGTAAGGTCATGTTTACCTCACTGACTGATGCCTGGAATGGTGATGATGTTGATGATGATGATGTTGATGACGATGTTGATGATGATGATGATGATGATGTTGATGATGATGATGATGATGATGATGATGATGATGATTGATGATGATGATGATGTTGTTGTTGATGATGCTGATGATGTTGATGATGAATGGTGTTGATGACGATGATGAGCCGATTTCACTGGCAGATTTGAGGCAAAAGTTATCATCACGACCAACCTTGAGACCGGGTGTTAAGATGAGGTCCAAGATTTCGAGCATGCTTTCTACTTCCTTCTAAAATACAAATGGTTGATGATGATGACGATGTTGATGATGATGATGATGATGATGATGATGATGTAGGTAATGATGATGATGGCAGTGACATGGATCGATTATCCTCTTGTTTGAAAATCAGCCTTTATTATCTATATTTCCACAACCTCCGAACAACTGACACCCCTACTTGAGTTCTGATCGGCATGCAGTGGAACAGGGGCAGGACTTCGTGGAAGAGACTTTTGGCGACCGAAGATTTCCTTATCGACATGTTGGAGGAAAGATCTGGCAGTGAAGTGGATGGCTATGATGATGATGATGATGATGATGATGATGATGATGACTACGACGATGATGATGACCTCTTGATGATGATGATGATGACGATGATCCTCTTAATGATGACGATAGTGAACCTCTTAATGATGACGATGATGATGATGATGATGATGATGATGAACCTCTTGATGATGATGATGATGACGTCGGTGAGTAGGAAGTAGAAGAACCTGATGCTGCCATCTCGAGTTCGTTGAGCAGCGGAAACACTTGAAGCCTGGCGATGTCGTTGGAACCCTGCGACACGAGGGACTTGAAGGTCCTCCAGGATGGCTTTCCAACCTCAGACCTTGTGGAAAATTAGGAGGAGATTGTAGTGATGATGGTAATGGTGATGATGACGATGATGATGATGATGATGTTATTGTTCTTGACCACGGCAGTGGCGATGATCGTGACGATTAAACATTCATTTTACTACAAAACCTTCTAATGTCGACGGTCACGTTTTGTTTGAAATGATCGTTATTATCATCATCTTAACTTCTCCTACGGCAACCAAATCCAGCTCACCTGTTACCTGTCCAGTACAACTCATGGCACACCTGGACGGAAGCTCCGTACCTGTCGGACACTTTGATTCCAATGCTCACTGGAGCAAGACAAAAATGATTATGTAATTTGCATGATCATTACCACCGACATCACAATCATCACCACCACCACCATCATCATCATCATCGCTGTTATCTTAATAAATATTGACACATTAAATTTTTTTATATTGATTTTGTTTATTTATTAATTTTAATAGACGTTTTATTTTAATTTGCAATTTCAAACCGTTTCGTAATGCACTCACCCGATCCGTTGTTGTTGCCGTCGGTAACGTGTGGAAGTTTGACCTTGAAGTCCTGCTTGAGGCCGCTGTACAAAACCCTCGTGCGTCTGGTCAGTTCCGACTTGTAGATCAACTCGTAGTAGATCGGTGCGTCCTTGCGTGTTCGGATTAGATTTTTTTATTTTACAAAATGTTCTTAAATGTTTACAATTGCATCGAATTGTAGTAATCATAGTGTAATCATCGTGATGTTGACTGCTGTTGTTAATAAATAATAATATTATATGACATTATAATGATATGTTAGTTATATATTTATTACATTACTGCATACAACCATCATATTATATAATATTATATTACCTTACAATATTATCTTATATTTATACCTGTTATACATTGTTATATATTTATTACATTACAACATATAATCATCGCATTATATAATATCATATTGCATTATAAAGCCACGTTCTACAAATTAATGTTATTCTGGCCAACACAAGCATGCATCAAAACGGGAAGAGTGACACTCACAAGCTCCTCCCATCCGAAGCAGGATATCGACAGCTCATTGGTCAGGTCGGAGGTCAACTTCTTGGAGCACATGCCGTGCGATGGTGCGTCGTTCACTCTGAACGTCATCATCGACGAGCTGCCTTCGTTCGTTCCTTCAATCAGGCGATCGATTGTTTCAATCATCGATGATTACGATTATGGCGATGATAGTGATGGTAATGATGAAGATGATGATGATGATGAAAACGACAATGATGATGATGATGATGATGATGATGATGATGAAGACGACTATGAAGATGATGCTAAGAGTCATGACAATACTTACTTCTGTTCCTGACGTGAAGCTTGACGATGTACTGCTCGCCCCTTATCAGGATGTCGGGGACGATTCGGAGGACTCCCCTATTGGTCGACGGTCCCACAAACTCCTCCCCCTGCAGAATCCTCTCCGTCCTGATCATCCTGGGGAGGTCGAAATATTCATTCGGTGGTGCCTTTGGCAGATGGTGATCAATCTGCGTGTGACCTGGTTGCGTTGGAGATCGGAATGTTGTCATTGACAACGATAGTAATCATGGTGATGATAGCGTAGTTGCTTAGTAATAGAAGTAGCCACATTTTAATTAATTAATGCGTTCGTGACGTTTTTTGCCTTAAACTTTGAGTAGTAATAATAATAATAATAATAATAATAATAATAATAATAATAAAATAATAACATGCTATAAAACTTTGAGTAAAATCTGATTTTAATAACACAAGGCTTGCCTTTGTGCCCCTCATTCTTCTTCCCCGTAAACTCTGGCAACCCCCCCTGTGCAGGGCTGTGGTTCGGGACCATGGGATGCTCCACCCCCGGAACTCCGGACATGTGACTTGGAACTGTTCAGATGGATTAAAAAATTACTAATCAGTTGAAGTCAACAAATTATTGATTGATTATTACTATATGTAAAAGCCATTCATTTGATTAATAGTAATAGTAGGAATAGTAGGAATAGTAATTCGTAGTTTCGAGACGTGTCAGAGGTCATTCATTCTGAAGAAGCATCGTTTGCCCAGTGCGGTTCACGGGCTCGCCTTCGACAAAATTGCTCTTAAGGCCCTTAAAAAGGCAGACTTTGCAATAGGAGGTGCATTGAGAAGATGGCTGCGATTACCGGAAGAATTCAATAATATTCACAGTAATTAATAATATTCATAATAATTAATAATATTCATAATAATTAATAATATTCATAATAATTAATAATATTCATAATAATTAATAATATTCATAATAATTAATAATATTCATATCATGTTCCTTGGGTGATCCCTGACATGTTTGAGGGCTTTAAATATTAAGACGATTTTTTTTTCGTAAATTATTTTTAATAATTTTCATCGCATTCTGCCGGCGTTAGAAACGAACAGAGAACAACGGATCCAATGGTTCTAAATGTGGCTAAAAATGTCCATCTTCCAAAACTCACCCCCAACGACCGAAATGACTTGTACCGGGCTCGTCCGACTGGCCATCGTGGGGATGGGGTTCCTGTCTTGGTGTTTGTACTTTCTTCCTGCGCTTTGACGGCTTAAAGTAAATATCGATAGTCATCGATGACGTTGAAGATAACGACGAATGCGATAACAATGATGATAATGTGTCATCGTGTCACCATCACTGTTTCTACGACGGTCAATCTCTAAATCGACTAATCATCATCACCTTCACCATCATCATCGTCGTCGTCGTCGTCATTACCATCATCTTCATCGCCATTCTTACCCCATTTCAATGCTTTGAGGCTCGAGCTTCCCATTTTCCAGAACACACGCTTTGTTCTCTGAAAATGATGATGATAGTGATGAACTGGACACTTGAAGACGGTGTCGATGATGATGGTGGTGACAATGATGATGACGTCGCTAAGGAGAAGGGCAAAACCATCATCGTTGTCGTCGTAACCTACACTCACCAATTTCTGCCTTTCCCCAGTCCTTCTGGCCAACAACAAACAGGTTCCAATCGTAATCATAATCATCATCGTTTCCATTATCGTCATCATTATCATCATCATCATCATGTACGGAGAGGCTTCTTCCTCCTTGTTGTGGGTCACGTCGAAGTTCAGCTGTGAAGGTGGTGTAATCATTGGAGTTGACCTGACCTGACCTACATTCTTTGCACAGGATGGAGACCCTGAATAAATTATGAAAATGATGTTCGTTTATAGAGATCCAAACCTGAAAAATTGTTTATTCATGAAGTTTCTTAATAACATCAGGACTTTATGCATTGCATATACAAATAATAATGTGCTGTAGAATAATAATGATAAAGATAATATTATAACAATAAAAACAAAAAATCATAAAATAAAAACAGATTAAAACCAATAAAATCACACAAAACATCGCACGCCACTAACAAGAGAGAAGGCTCATCCTGTAAGGTCAAAATCTGGACGACCTTGCGCGACCCTCCGTACGGTCGACGGGAGACGGTGACCGTGAACATGTACTCATCCCTGAAAGCATCAGAGGTCAGGAGGTCGGAAGCGTTGAATTTGAATGCCGGTCGATCGAGGGGGGGTACGAGGCCCTCTTTGAAGCAGCTGCGATGGACGGGCTTGAAGTTGTAGTCGGTGCAGTCCCATTGGTAGCTGAAGTCGTTGATTATAATTAGTAATTGGTTAATTATAATTAGTAATTAGTTGATTATAGTTAGTGAGTAGTGGTAATTAGTTAATTATAATTGGTTAGGTGTAAATATTTAATGCAATTATCAAATTAATTAAGTGTAATATTATTGGAAGCAATTATAAAATGTAATTAAATAAAATTATTCAAAACAATTATCAAATTTAATTATTAATTAGAAAGAAGAAAGGAAATTCCTCAAAACAATTACTCCAATAAATTCAACAAATCATCTCGCCACCGGCAAAACCAAACATTGAATTGACCTGAAGTTCTTAGAATCAGGAAAATCGGGGTCAAATGATGAGGTCGCATCCATGATGACAAGCCCTTTCCTGGAGGTCGAACGGTAGAATCCGCCGAACGTCATCACCTCGATTGGGGATTCGACGATGCGGAACGAGTAGGGGGTGGAGGAGAGGCTGTACACCACCGTATTGACCACGGACACCTGGGTTGAAACCGGCAGACGAATTAGAATTGGATTCAATTTTGAGTATTAATTTAATTATTAATTGTAGCTGTAATAACTAGAAATAACAGTATTAACCGCACTTATACTAATAATATTAGTAATGTCTTAATATTATTTTTTAATTTATATGAATAAATCTTTTACGAACATTCAAGGTCACAGAGTACTTTCCGTAGGGGAGGGAATAGGGTGGAAGGATGAGTGTATCGTCGTGCACCTTGTAGGTCTTCACGGTCGAGTTGTTGCTCACATTCCTGACGATCCAGGTGTGTTCAGTGAGGTGCGAAATGTCGCAGTCCAGGGATATTTCCGCCCCTACGACGACAGAGTCGGATCTGTTGAACTTGATCTGAGAAATTATCATCACTATTATCATCACCGCTGCCATCATTAGGCGGTTGACAAACAAAGAGTAATGACAACATGTTGAAATGTATCATGATAAAAATGTTTAAAATCAGAAATCATCATCACCACCACTATTGCCAACATCATCACCATCCTCACCATGTCACGGGCAGATGATTGGAGGAAGAAAACACTGGGAGCCTTGCACCTGCCTTCCACGATGAACACCTTTACGTTCGTCAGAGCGTAACTTATTGGGTTCGAGACATTCACCTTGACATTGTACATGCCCACCCTGTCAGTGTTCAGGAAGTGATTATTATAATTGGTATTATAATTTATAATAATATATAATTGACAATAAAACTTAATTAAGTACAATATCAATTATTTGCAAATTAAATTAACTCACAAATTCAATTAATTGTACAAAGGCAACACCCTCATACCTCTCGAAGACGTGGCTGACAAGGTTCTGTCGTGTCATGACCGACTCGCTGCCATCTCCAAATGTCCACTCGAACTGCGTCATTGCGCTCGTGTAGTGCTCGGCCTCGAACGTGATTGGACGGCCTGGCATCGTGTCGGGGGAAACCACGTCGAGCTTCACGTTTATCACCGCCTCTATGGCACGGATCCGAAACTTGTTCGAGGTTTTGGAGCCGAAGGAGTTTGTCACCGTCATGCTTATTTGGTACCTGGATGGAGTGAGTGAGTGAGTGAGTGAGTGAGTGAGTGAGTGTGTGAGTGAGTGAGTGAGTGAGTGAGTGTGTGAGTGAGTGAGTGAGTGAGTGAGTGAGTGAGTGAGTGAGTGAGTGAGTGAGTGAGTGAGTGAGTGAGTGAGTGAGTGAGTGAGTGAGTGAGTGAGTGAGTGAGTGAGTGAGTGAGTGAGTTGAGTGAGTGAGTGAGTGTGAGTGAGTGAGTAAGTGAGTGAGTGTGTGAAGGGATAATAAAGTGGCAGAAGGAGCAAACAAGCAAATAGAACTCCTTCCGACCAACCTTCCACTCAGGAGTGCCAGGTTTTCCACGTTGGACCTGTCTAGGTTCACCTTGTTAATGACACCTGTAGCAGGTTGGACCACCCACTTGAAGGCATCCACGTTCGGGTCATTGGGGTTGTAGTTCGATCGGCAGGCAAACGGCTCCATGACCCTGACCACGCTCCGAAAACATTGGATTTCCACGTCTGCAAAAAAGGAGATGCAGATGATAATAAATAGAATGAATTCATCATTGCCAGCATCCAAACCACCTGCAGCAGCATCACTATTGTTGTCATTATCACTTCTACCATCACCATCATCACCACCATCATCACCTCCATCATCACCTCATCATCATTAGCAGCATAATCACCATCATCACCACTCTCAGCATCATCATCACCACCCACAGTGCCATCATCATCATCATCACCACCACCACCACAAACCCTTGAGTTCATCCTGCACTGAAACTTCAACGTGACAATTGGCAGCGGACACGAGATTCGAGGCTGTGACTTCCATCCTATGCCTGCCTGTCTTCATGAAGGTATGGTTGATGGAAGGACCTGCACATTGTCATCATCGTCATCATCATTATCATCATCACCTCCATCATCATCATCACTATCATCATCACAACCTGCATCATGGTAGAACTGCTGGTCATCACAGGTCCAATTGAAGCCGACCGTCGAGCCCTTATCGTAGATGACCTCAAAGTGGGTGGAGTTACCCAGCTTCACCACCCTATCGGGAGATGGCAAGACAAACTTCAGGCCTCTGATTGGCTCTTGTACAATGAGTGACATTTCCTTGAATGATCTCGAGCCTCCCGCATCACTAGAAAGGGAGGCCCTTATTGTATGGGTTCCAGCTGTTGGCAAGAATATTGGAAAGACATTTATTACAGATTACATTGTGATTATTGATTACAGATTACATTGTGATTATTGATTACAGATTACATTGTGATTATTGATTACAGACATCAGTGATGCAACGATGCAAGAATGTTAACATTGGTAATGGGTTTGATGATGACAAAGTGACTGTTAATTCTGAGGAATATGGTGACAATAATTAATGATGACGACGACAACGACGATGATCATGATAATAATGTTGATGACAATGAAGAAGAAATTCATTCTCACCTTCATCGAAAGTGTGTCTAATCAGGGACATGCATTCGAACCCGCTCATGCACGACGACCCCTCAATGGGTATACAAGGTGAGACCTTGTCGATGGATCCGTCTCCAAAGTTGAAGGAAACATTAACCTCAGAACCACTGCCCTTCACCCTGTAATGATGATTGATGATGCGTGACTGAGTTCGATCGACCAATCGACAAGGTTCAGTGAAGCGGAGCGGTTTGGGGGAACAAAACCAATGTGCAAATTACATCGCAATCGAGAATGTCTCCATCGTCGTTATGACACTGGATTGATGATAAAATTCCAAATCAAAGCAAAATACCTTGCCACGAGGGCAAATTCACTCGAAACCTGCCCGACGGATGGTTCGGCACGAACCCGGACGACCTCCGCCTCCGAACGCACCTCGACGTTGACCTCTCTGCTCGACCAACCGTGACCGTTGCTGGCATTCAATGCTATGGCAGAAGATCCAATGACATCCATTCTGAAGATACTCCACAGTATCCAGTGGGAGCTGGAGAGTTTGAAGATTTGCATTAGTAGAATTTAATGTTATATTGCTTACATTAGTAAGTTACAATTTAATGATATTATAATGATGGTGATGGTAAAGATGACTGCGATGGTAAAATTGATGTTGATGATGATTATGATATTCTGTTTATGGTTATGGTAATTATGATAATGTTTATGATAATTGTTATGAATATGATAACAGTAATGGTTTTGAAAATGCTCATCATCACGATATAGTTTGTGGCTATGATAACTGTTGTGATGGAAACTATAAAAACAGTTCAAAATGGCCGACCAACCTATTCGAATTTTCTCCTTGGTTAACGACGGAGCAGTTTGAACACGTCCAATGAAATCTGAGCGATTCATCGAATTCAACCGATGACATTACTAAGACATCTGAGCACATCTCCAGTGATTGGTTCCGAAAACTCGGCTTCAATCCAAACGGACCAATAGGCTTAGAGACTTCAAAATGGGTAAAATTCGAGACTCCGACCGGGCCGTTAGAGACGGTAACCGAAGCGATTTTATCTCTCGACAACCGATCAAAATAAAAAGCCTTCGTAAGATTCGCCCTGTAAGTCCTCAGGATATTTTTAGCATCGCTTCTTGCGCTGTTATTCCTTTTACTCCGGTAATGATGTTTCTCACTGTTATCATCATCATCATCATCATCTTTTGTTATTGATGTCTTCTCTTCTAATACTTCCAGCGGCAAAATGATTCCGTGAAGATGATCTCCTTTTTCCATCTCCTCCAACTTTGACCTCTCGAACCCTGTGTACTTGTCGACGTCCGACCCTCCGTAATTCATGGTCACGTCGAAAACATCCTCCGAACTGTCAAAGGTCAGGTCAAAGGTCGCAAGGACTTTATAGGATGACCTTTCGTCATGACCCCATTCTGGTGGCCAATGAGCCATGTCAGTGTTGTTGATGCTGTCGGCAGTGAATCCGATCGAGACGACTGACAGTTCCACAGAGGAAATTATGCTAGAAGCTGGCTTTAGTTCGAGAGCCTGGAAATTGAGATTAATGAAGTTAAAATTAACAATAATAATAGCAATAATAATGATGATGATGATAATAACAAAATAATAAACGAATAAACTTAGTATATTAGGCAAAACGTTAACAAGACACCACAAATGCGACACCAACCGTTACAAGAATCTTCAGAGACCGTCCAAGAGGCCAACTCCGGTTCGACACTCGGTTCTTCAACTCGCCCGAAAGAGTCCAGTTACCAGACTCTGTGAAAATGTGTCGAAACCGAAAGCCACCTTGCCACTCTCTGCACCGGTCGGAGTCGTCCGGACTTTCTTCAGAGGAGTCCAATTGTCCAGAAGAACTCGCAAGCGATTCGGACGAAGACAATTTGCAGAGGTTCCAACGGACGGAAAGAGAAGAGCCTTTAAGGCCAACGACACGACAGGAAATCTTTGAGCCTTGTTCAAATTCTACGCTCTCAGATTCCCGAGATATATTCTGAATTCCATCCTTTGGTGAAATGGACAGGCAAGAGATTTCATCCACTTCGATTGAACTTTCCACCAGCACTTTAATGACCTTTGAACCGGAACTGACCCCATTCTCTGCTTTAACTTCCACTTCGCACAATCCCGACTCAGAGAATGAAATGTTGATGGACGCCTCCCCAAGCTTGAAAAAAGTTAAATTCTTGTTCGCATCAACGATTTCAAAGCCATTCGGAGAGCCAATCAAGTCAGGAGTTGATTGTAAAGAGGTCACGTTAAGGTTAAAATCGGCGAATGAAAAGCAGAGAAATCTCCAGCTGAACATAATGCCAGTAAAATCAGAACTCTGCAACCCACTGGCACTCAACTTTATCACCTCCCCAGACTTCACGGTTCCGTCGTCGACGCCAGAGATCGAAACCAAATCCAGCCTGCCCACAACACGGATTTTATGCCCGGCTTGGAAAGGTCCGATTTTGAACCTCCCAAAGTTGGTCACCACGGAGACGCTGACGTTCGCCCGAAAACTGCCCCTCGTCTTGTAGGAGTGGGTTACGATCGCAGTTACCCGACATCCGTTCTGTACGTTGTAACCCCCGATGGGGGTGAGTGGCTGCGCGGTCCTCTGTTGTCCGATGCTGGACACGTCCTCCAATCCCAGGAAGGGGCAGGGGAGCACCCGATAAAATTCCGATTCTCCGTCGCCGAACGAAACTTCTAGGACCGTGTTGGATACGAAGGTCGTCATCAGGGTCACCTCGAACGTCACGGGTTCATTCAGTGCAGCTGGGATGTCAGTACATTGCTGGGCACGGTTTTGGGAATGTGCATTTTCGACGTTGTCGCACACATCCTTCTTTCCTGTTTCATCTTCCAACACTCTTATCATCAGATCCTTAATTTGTTGATTCACTGTCTGCGAAAAATTGCAAATGCCCAAAGGTAAGACAAGAAATAATAAAGATTAACACATAAATATTTTGTAAACACATAAATGTTGACGTAATAATAAACTAATCAGCTGCTAACGTCAACCAAAGCTGGCAGATGATTCCAAAACGACCAACCAATTGAATGTTTTCCGAACTCACCAACTTGAAGCGACTCTCGACACGATGCGACCCAGTCCTGCCGACATCGACATCAACACTGCATGTACCAGGTTTGTCAAACACGATGGTCTGTAATGTGAAGACATTTTCTTATCGTGATCAATGCTAATTGTTTTAATGTCATTTTAATTTTAATAAATCAATGTTTAAAATGTTTTAAAATGTAACTGGATTGAAGCAAGAGAATTTCAAACGTTTTATTTATTTAACTAGGTCTCTCACAATAATGGTTCTGGTACAAGATTCCTGGTTACTATTCTGGCAGCCAATGGCAGGCAGAGAGGAGTTGTGAATGACACTTCTAAGCCCCTCCTCTTCACAAGTAGCCATCCAATGAAAACTTTCACTGGTTTCAAACAAAGCCCTGGCCTCGAATTCCACAGCTCTGCCTGCAAAGACTTTGAACGGCAGCGATGAGGGTTGCTGAAGACAGGAAGGACCGAAGCCTTCGCCTTCCATGTCGTCGTCGACCAACGGGGATATTTTCAGGTCCGAATTCATCGGCAACGTCGAGTGAACGACAAGCGAGAGAACGACTTCAGAAAAGAGATTGGACACCACAAGATCTGCACTTGGGATAAAAAAGAAACATGATATTCACGTTATTAGGAAATAAAAAATAAATTTAACATTTAATAATTGATTAGCAGGTTTGCCGATAACTCGTTACCTAATTTGTGCCGATAACTCGTTACCTAATTTGTGCACTCCAGACTCGTAGATCGTACAGGTGAGTTGTTCCGGAGAAAGGTGATCGGGCTGTTGGAGAATGTCAACGAACGTGTTGTTGCAAAACTCAATCCTGATCTCGTTCATTCGATCCAATCCGTCAACGCCTTTTAACATGAGGATGACAACAGCATCAATGAGGACGTTAATCATTATGATTATTATTATTATCACATTAATTAATTAATTAATTATTATAATGAAGCCATTTTATTGCATCATTATAAATAAATAAGTAAAAATACAATATCAATAGTTTTAATAACAAAAAACAACATCAGTACAATAAAGATGATAGCGATGACAAGAATAATTATGATAACAATGGTGAAAAGGACAACAATGATGATGAAAAGGATGGCGATAGTAATGGTTCCCCTACCCGACTGCAAATTGACATTCCCCGAAAAGTTGACCCTGAGCATGACCTCGAACCTCCGGGCTGCAACCACCGAATCATCCAAGGACTCTAAACCTGCCGCCAGAATGAAGGGCATGTCGGTTCCATAGAGACTGGCATAGATCCTCCTCTCCCTTGCCCCCACGATGCCATGACTGTGGGTGAAATTTTCGTCATCTGGTTTTCCGTCGCCACTGTCGTCTGCATCGCTCATGCTCAGGTTTTCCATGCCACCGCAGTAGAGTAAGGAGTGAAAAAAAATAAATGATGATGATGATGATGATGATGATGATTGCGAGGAAGAGGAGGAGGAGGGAGATGGCGAGTGATGATTGACATTTTCCGAGCACCTACGAGAAGCAATTAATATGCATGATTAATCAGAGTATAACTGGAGCTTCAATTTAGATGTTGCTTTTTTAAATGACTTGAAAATACTAAAGTACTTTTAAGTTGAACTTACAAATTATTTTTAAATTAATAAATTTTAATTAATTGATGCTGAATTAAATTACAAAAACTTGGTGTAAAAAATTGAGGTGTAAAACCACCTAAATTCACATTTTTCCAATGGCAGGCTCATTACATTGTCATCATCACCAAGGCACAGACATCCAGCATGAATGTTTATGGCAACATAGGTGCCCTGTTAATTTAGAAGGAAAATATTAAATCCAAAAATCACTCAAATATAATTTATCAAATATTTTTACAATTGAAGCAGTCTCTTATTACACAGACAAAAACAGAATTATGTATTTATCATAGCATTAATTGTCAGTTGACCAACTTGTTGCTGATGCAAAATTTGAAACATTCTCTCATAAAGTCTGCAAAAGCTTTTTGTTTGGCATCAAAATTTAAATAAGAACTTTGATTTCCATTCTGCAATCTCGATGTTATATCGACGCATTCTCTGTACCACACATTTCCAGACTTCTGAACCCAATTAGCTGCTTAAAAAAATGAAGAATTGAATCCTCTCATCAAAACAATTTAATACTGTTAGTCTTACTTCGTATTGGATCATTTAAACAATGTGAATAATTCAAGAGTGTTATTAAAAAGATAATGGCAATTTCTCCCGTAGAAATTTTGACAGGCATTTCGGCTTTGACATGGAATATTTTGTAAACGGATGACTTTTCAACTTTTGCCTAATAGTTTTGGCTCCTACATATTGACGAGAACACTCCATTAGACTTCATATTTGAAAACAGCCCAATTAAAACTTTGTTGTTTTCGAATGGCCTCAGTCAGAAATTATTCATGAGCCAGAACTTTTTCAAATTTAAAAGTAAATGCCATAATCTATTAACAATAACATTTGGACAAATATAATAACAATAACATATTTTGACTAAATTTTAATTATAATGTAGAATATTGTTTAAATCACTAGTAACAAAATAAAGTTTTCATGATTATTATCAAGTCCAACTGAAGTTAAAGAACGTTATTTAAATCCTTACTTATACATAAATTTTTAGAACATACGAATGTAGCGATTATGTGGACAGAACAATTAATTTGAATGCTTAGCAGTATTTATCTACAATTTTGACTTTCAATGTAAGTCGGTTTTCTACAAGATTTATATCCGTAGAGCAATTTATCTAATAGCCAAATAATTCAAATTTTAAATTTTAAAAATAAACTTGTTATTAACTAATAAATATATGTAAAAATATTTTATTTAATAATTTTTTATAATTAAATATATAATAATTTATTAAAAAATTGTTTAATATTTTTTTATTAGTGCTATCTAATTTTTCGACTTTATTTCCAGAATTACCGCAAGTATTCTATGTCTTTCGCCACACATCCGTTTCGAAGGATTCATCTCGTGAGACTGAGCTGGGTGCCTAAGCGTGGAGTACGACGGGGCTGTAATGTAACTTAGTGATGCTATCTGCTTTTAATTCTTGATGAGGCTTTTGAATGATGATGTAATTTGCGTCTTAACTCAGTTTTGCGGTGGCAGATGCCTACTGTCGTTGAGCCGCAAGACTGTTTTGACGATAAATTTCTTTCTGACGAAGCTTTTTGACGGCCATTAATCTAAGATTCGTATCCGTGTGATGAGGTAATTTGCGTCAGAATGGTTGGGTGAAGTCGGTTGCCTACCGTCATGTAATTCATTCAAACGACATGTTGATGCTTTTGCAACTGACGGTCGCACTATTTTCAATTCATTTTATCTCTAATGATGATGTAATTTGCGTCTTAACTCGGTCTACTGGTTGCGGTTGCCTGCCGTCATTATGCCACGAAGCCGTTTTGACGACAAATTTCTTTCTGATGAGATTTAAAACATTGTAACGTTACCACAACACTTCCAAAATCCTATTCTACTCTGGGTCAGTACTGATCATCTAGCTAGATGTAGACAAAATATCAATAGACAAATAAATACTAAATTTTAGTCCCAAGTATGAAATAATGCCATGTCCCATGCATCAGGCAGCTGAGGGTAGCTCAAAAACATGACTTGTTCTGTCTCCAAAATTACTTCATGTCAAAAAACACTATGATCCACAGTACTTTTTAATCAAAAAACCATTTACAAGTTTACATTGAACAAAGATGGAAACAGATCCAGGGGACGTACTCCATACTACCGGAAGGCCATGAGCAATGGGTGCTTACGGGATCCTGTAGGGCGGAGATCATAAATAAACGTAAAAAAACGAAAAGACGTCGCCACGCGCTAAGAATAATCGCAATCCACAGCTATGACACAATTATAGGTTGCAGAATTTCGAAGAAAAAGATCACTTCAATCTCAACACGGGTTCGAGTAATCGCTCTCTATCAAATCACACTCAAACAAAATCGGTTATCGGTTAATTACGAGTGATGCAGAAGCATGACCACAGTTAAGATTAAAGTTAAGCAGAAACAATCAACAATGACAGAAATAAAACAACCATGCCTAAGTTCAAAGACGACTTCAACTCAAAAGCAGAAAACAACCGTAGTTAATATCTTAGATTGAGAGCAGAGTTAAGGTTTTAAGCCACTCTAGTTTTCCAATCTCGGACGTCCGAAACGAGTTCGGTCATTATTACGATCAACAGGTGTCTTTGCGGGAATTGGAACTGAGAGCATGGAAACTTGGAAGCCGGACGAACGATGGATAAATTGAAAACCTAAACCATGCCACAAACACGATCAAGATTGTCTTAGAGTTGAGCACAGGTCTGCAGAGCCTGAAGCCGTACATGGAGGGGGAAAGGATGATGATGATGATTATGATGACGAATAACAACGGTTAACGGTGCCAGTAACATAAGAGCCTTAAAAGTAATGGTAAAGCAATATTATTAATTATTAATGTTACCATGACGACACTGCAATGATAGTAAGCCATGCTGCCTCTAACAAATCATCTACACAGAAGCCAACTATCCTAACATGCGAAAACGTGTACTGATAACCAGATTACTTGGCAAGTTAGTTAATTAATTAGCAAAGGGGAAAGCGATAATTTCCGACAGGCCGCAGCACTTCGTTCCTCTACTCCGTACCGTACACCGAGAATAAAAAGCTCTCGCTGGTGTTTGTTTACAATTTGTACAGGAAAATGCATCCGGCGCCAATCGAACGAAGACTTCGATACTCGAATCAACATAATTACAAAAGTTAAATATACAAATAGGTCAAATTGGAATCGATGTCCCGTTAAGCGGGGCGTTTCGCTCGAGCCCAAAAGCGTCCTTCGAACGCCTTGTCCGAGTGCGGGCAGAAATCGTGCGGCAAAGGCCGAGATAACGATTGCAGTAAGTAGCGGAACGGAGGTAATTCTAGAAGCGACCTTTGCATTCATGGAGGACAGAAAAGAAGAGGAAAGTGAGGGCTAACCAATCGAACGATAATTCAAGCAGGTTTTTCGAGAGATCTTGGGTCGCACGGAAGACGCCTAGCCCGCAGGGGGGTCGTGAGTAGTGTCGACGGGGTTGAGCGATTTTGGACAAGAGACCCCGATGCAACGTTCTCGCCAGGTGCTCAGAGGTTTGGAAATAAACCGGAGCTCATAGAAGATAAGAAAGATGAGGGAGTTCAGAGCTAAGGACTGGAAGCTGAAAATGAAAAATGCAATGAATAAAATTTAACCACTTAACATGTTAAATCCTAAAATTATGAGGATTATAATCTAGAAATCTATAATTAGAATGATTAAATCAGAAAGGTTTGAACATTAAATCAACTGCATCGTAGTTTACACTACGTACCATGCGAAGTAAAATCAACGAATTAAAAAATCAATCACTGAGACTATAGCGTGCGACGTCTTGTAAAAGACGAGTCACCTCTGGTTTTCGAGGCCATGTCGATGACTTGAGCGAGACACCTCCCGTACTCCTCCAGGATCTGCCTTTCCTGCATGGCCTCGTTCAACTGGCCGTCGTCTGCCTCGGCAACCAGGCAGTAACCGATGGCTTCGATGACGTCCAGGGTCACAAAAGTGTACGGAGGTCTAGAGATTGAATCGAATGTAATTTAGATTTATGGACTCAAAAAAAAAAGATGAATATGAAGAGAATGAAAAGAGTTTCATTCTGTAAACATTTTTGACCCATTTCCAGCCATTCAGTAAAACAAACAACAAGTAGCCATTAAACAGTGCCAATCTTATTAAAAGTCATTCTAACCCAATTTAGTAGAGTTAGCATTAATATTATTATCATTAACATTATTATTAATATTATTAACATTACTATCAATATCATCATTAACCTTAAGGTTAAAAATCCTTCTTGATTATCTCAACAGATATTCCGAAGATTAAAAACTACAACAATCATCGACAGATATTCCGAAGATTAAAAACTACAACAATCACATAATAACAGATAATGAAAATTATAATAATTACTATAATAATCATCATCAAAATCTCCACCAACCTCTGACCGTTGGTGGCTATGGCTTGCGGCTTCACCGGGGTTCCGAGTATCTGCAGGGACAGTTTGTTCTCGGCCGCCGTTTGCTGCTGAACTCTGACCTCTGCAGCGTCTGCCAACTGCATGAGCTTCTGTCTGTCGATGCTTTCCTCGTAGTTCCTGCAGCCGATACAGCGGCACAGGTTGGAACACAGGATCTTTGCCTGGATCGACGGAAGGAGAATTGTGGACGATGAAAAGTAAAATTACAAATTGAATTTCAATACAAAATGTCTGTTGGTTTTTTTTTTCAATTCAGATCTTACGATTACACTTTCAAAATTCAATCGCCTGAGTTTTAGTAATAGCTTATCGATCGACATCGGTTAGTTATTAGTTAACTAGTTGCCATTAATCAAACCAGGTCGACAGGATAACGGGGAACGACAGAAACTCACCTCGTAACATTCGCAATAGTTCTTGAGACAGCCCGACCTTTTGCAGTTGCATCCCTTGTTGTGGTGCCTGTTGCTTCCTCCTTTGCCTGTTCGCAAAAAAAAAGAAAAAAAAATGAATAAAAACCGACGAGACAAAATGCAAAACCTCTCGAGAAGAGTGAGGAACGGAACGAGGAACGGAACGAGGAATCGCCGAAAACGGGGCTCGGAAACGACGTACCGATCTTGGGGTGGAAGGCGTGCGGATTCCTCTCCATGCAGGACTTGATGGCTCTCGTCCTGTCTTCCTCGTGCTCCAAGTTGTTGGCACAGTTGCAGCAGTTACAGTCCTTGCAGAACTCGCCGTTTGCAAAACACTCGCAGTACCTGAGAGGTGAAGACGTAGGAATGACGGTTTTGTACTCGTTTTAATTTAATTTAATGTCGGTTGAAAAACGAACGTCGGTTCAACAGATTTACTCTGCCACGTAATGGCGAAAAGCGGTTCTATTGCGTAATAATTATTACATCTATTGTGTAAAATCAATTGCCTTTCCATCAACCGAGCTATTGAAGTCATTAATTGCCACTCTTAAGGTCACTAAGATAATTTATTTATTAACGCAACGAGAATTTAAAAAGAGTTTCGACTAACAGCTTCAAACACTGGGACTTGGTGCAGTTGCAAGGCTTTCGTTGCCTCAAGTTCGTGATTGGCTCCGTTTGCATCCAGTGTTGTTGCTGTTGTTGTTGTTGCTGATGGTGCTGTTGCTGCTGTTGTTGTTGTTGTTGTTGTTGCTGCTGCTGCTGTTGGTGTTGATGTTGTCTGAAATTGAGAAACGACAATATCTCGAAATGTTCGATGATCACTTCTCAAGAAGCATCGGAGAAAACTCGATTCAATTTAAGCGGCAACGGCACCTGGAGGAAGCTCGGGCGGAATTGTCGTTGGCAGAAAAGGAGTGGATCTTGAGGCTCGAGGCGTTCTCTGAACTTCCGCCCGAGGAGTCTGACAGAGCCGAGTGCTGGTTGGAAGGCTGAAATGAGACGGAGAAAATATTGATCGAGGCTTACAGGGCTTTCGTAAACTTGTGGTGCGTAAATCTTCTTAGTTAATAAATAAAACAGTCATTTGATCATTTAATTGTCTAGTCAATTTAAGGAAGTTAGATCCCCACGACGATAAGACGTCGCATTGGATGCTCACCGTTATTATGGTTGGCGTCTGTACAAAGGCAAATCCCTGGGCCTGGTTACCGGGCGTGGTCAGGTAGGACAGTGTGGTCGGGGTCGCAACCCCCTGGAAGATGGAAGGGTTGCCTGCTATGGCGACCTGGACCTGCGTTGTGGCTGGCAAGATAAGTCGCTGGGATGTGATTGGCTGCTGTGTCACCTTGGAAACCTGACGTTTGTTTTATTTGATTCAAGTTATGTTACATTATGTGATAATGCAAGATGGAATTCCACAACCTCAATCATTATTAATAAAAACAATCTTTGTATATGAAAATACTCTAAATGTCATGGTTCGCGATACACTTTACATAAACACGTCTGCCGACTGACGAGGACGAGCAAGAAATGCAAAGTCAAACGGAAACGTGAATTCCTTCAAAATTCACCTGAGAAGCATTCACAATGGACAGGGACTTGGATTTGTTTGGCAATGCACCGACGTGGCCTTGCTTAGCTGGAATGGAAGATAATAGTCAATTCGCCTTAAAATTCTAGATTTCAAGCTTTTTTAAAATGCCAAAAAGTGCCAGACATGATCATTTTCAGGACATAAAAAGTACAATAAATGTTGATTTAAAAGTCAAGAAACGTCTGCAGCATAAAAAATTGTAAAAAAAAAATGAACAATTTCTCCAAGGTGGGCCAATCTAAGAGTAAATTCGACAGGCTGTCGAATCAACATTACCGCCTTTATCCATCCATGACTAAACCATTACACTATCCACCCATGACTAAACCATTACACTATCCATCCATCCACCCATGACTAAACCATTACATCATTCATTCATCCATCCATCCATCCATCCATGACATGGTAAACCCTCACTGAGTGGTGTGACTGGCTTGATGTGACCCTGATCTCCTCTTATGAGGTGGAACACCTGCGTGCCCGAACTGGAGTTGTTGACGACGACGCTGTTGTTGCCGATGTTGTTGCTGTTGACGACGTTGATGTTGTTGAGGCTGATCGAGCTGTTGCTTGCCCCGCCTCCATTGTTGCTCGAGAAGGAGATGGTGGAGAGGGACTTTGGCACCTGGGGCTTGCCCACCTTGGACAGCATAGGGTTGATGTTGAGGGTCTGAGAATAAATTATACCTCATTTTGAAATGCCTCATTCCTATGCCTTTGACATTTCAAACTTTATGTCGACGGTGTTTACAAATCCTTTATTTTTTAATTTATCTAAAAGAGCACAATTGTTTTGCTTAGAAGCCTTGCAAGGAGAAGGTAGATGATGCTGATGTGAACTTGGTGAACGTTTGGGAAATAACATCAACTCAAATGTAATTGTGAAGTATGTGGAATGCTAAAATGCTTGTGAGTTAAGAAATAAAAGTTACATACAAATAAAATGTTGAAAATTCTAGTAAATTGATTGGGAATTCATCTGAAAAATTGCAGAAGAAATCAGAAAAAATGATCTAGAGAATCAAAATATTGTTTATTTCTCAAAGGAACGAACATTAATCTGATGATTCGATCAAATAAAATTTCTGTGAAATGACGTCTGCCCCAGTGATCGCTAAACATGAACCATGGCAGGGCTCAATAATGCTAATATCACACACAAATAGACTTCCAACAACCTTTTGCATCGAATTTCTAAGCTGACCTGAACCAAAACATTTTGGTCTCGAATCTCGAGCCTACAATTCCCTCATCGCATCAATTCCATCAGCATTACTGTCATGCCTCGTCGGTGATCGCATCACGACTTTAGCTCTCTCAAATTCTCCGAAGATCGATGCAATCAAATACCTGGATGATGATCTTGGAAGGTGAAGAATTCTGCTGTGGGCCTATGAGCTTGGCACGGGTCAACTGCTGCTGCTGTTGTTGAGGCTGCTGGACGCCTGCCGATTGCAAGATGGCCGTGCCTCTTACCAGCGTCGAAATTTTCGGATGGTTGATGGTTTTGATCAACGAGTGCGACATCGTCGTGGTGGCCGGAACCTTGCCCATGTTTTTGTTGATCTGGGCAAACTGGATTTGTCCGGTCGACAGCGTCAGGCCAGATAACTCCGACCCGTGATTGTTGCTGCTCGTCGGTGCAAGAATCAGCTTGACGTTTTTTAAATCCGTCAGGAGGTTGGACCCCGGGGGATGCCTGTCAGCCATGAGGCAGTTGAGGTTCAGTAGCAGTGAGGATAAGAGACGGGTAAACCCTCTAACAATTTTATCTCTTTAATTCTGTAATAAAAGCATTCATTTCTAAATGAATTAAGCAGTTCTAAAGTTGTAGCACAATTTCTAAATTGATAACTGATAAAAAAAGGCACTTTACTAAAATATTCAACAATATGAATAATTAAAAAACAGATCAGCTTGCATATCCACATCATCTATCTTACTGCCTTCAACTACTGCTTATTTATATCAAACAGAGTCAGAGGGTGATATCTCTAACAATTGCACTGTGTCAAAGCTTGCATGCAGCTTAATAAAGTCATGTCATCAAAAGTACGCACTGGTGACGTTAGGAACATTAGCAGACGCCGCCAAAATGAAATGTGTTGTGACTTAGCAACAAAAAAAACTTTGTAGAACCATCTATCAGCATAACTTCGGCTCACTGCGGTGGAATCACAAAAGTACATCACGCCTGTTTTGACGCGAGCGAGGAGTGCGAAAATACCAAAAGAACATTTTTAAAATCTCCACCAGGCAGCTCGAACTATCGAAAAATATCGCTTGAGTAGTCCAGACATCTCATCGTTGATGCGATTTGAAGTCGGTAAAAAGCGACCACGGAAACGAATAGAATCAACACCAACACCAAATCGGTCCATTCAGAGCACAATAAACTCACAAAATAGCTTTTAATCGATCGATAAGTAGCCAACTGTGCGGGCATTAACACTCGTAGATTGATGACTTTAATCGATGGAGAATTAAAAAGCAATCGTAGTATTTTTGTTTAAAATCTGGCGCCGCCATTGCACCCAGAAATAGCATAGACACCCCACTCCGGATTGTCAATAAGGATTTTTTCTAATCGTTCGCCCTGTGGCGCTAGTCAAGTTTGACGATTTTCAAGCTTTCTAAGCAAAATTTATTAGAATTCCGAGCCTCTGGTATTTGTTAAAAAACAAAACTAGTATGATTTTAATTAGATTTAAATTATTTTTTCAAAAGGGAAGACAAGAAACCTGTCATGTGAGTTTTAGAAAAATCACTTGCATTTTGTTGACCGAAGCGCTGTTAAATTAACTTTTGGCCTTGACAGAGAGTTTTGCTTCGTAGTTTGAATGACTACTGAAAATCTGATTTTATTTTCATAAAGTTTGAAGTGACAAATTGCTATGAGTTGAGACTGAAAATTTAAGAATTTATTTATAAAATGTGAGATTTTAGAATTTTTTGCTTCGGTTTCCTGAAAAATCACAACACATCGCACTTCAAAGTTGTTTGTCAAGCATGTTTTATTAGAATTCACCATTAAATTATTATATAACGCTTTGTTATTCTGTATTTGCCAAGGAAAGTAATGTTGGAAATTTGGATAGCATTTATAGTTCCACCCACTGCATTGGCTGCTGAAAGCACACATGGCCATAGTCATCGTGTTTTAAATGTCTTCTTCATTGATGTCAGAATTCTTATAATACAATGCAAAGACAAATACTGTATAGCTAGTTCAACTCAAATCCTTACAAGTCCTATGTTACACCAAATTACTATAAGTTTTCCGGGAAGGAAACTCTTTCCAGGTGTAATATCACGACTGTAATGTTAACGCTATTTCCATAAACTTTCTTAGTATTTAAAACTAAAACTCTAGTAATTTTTCCAGATTACTTCTGCAATGGGAGTGCAGAAATGACTTTGAAAACTTTATTGATTTTAAATACGTAACGGATATATCTTTCTTTAAACACTTTTCGATCTATGCATCACTATAATTGGATAATTAAGCGATCTCGAAAACTTGCTTGGAAGGATTACTAACCTAATTTTCTAAACGCGGAAATTCTCTAATAATGGAGCCTGAGAACCTCCAAATTTCAGGCATCCATCCAGGGATAGCCTCTAATTGTTTTCATTTTTTAGGATATAACTAGATGGCGTATTTTCTGAAAATAACACTCCATCAGAGAACCTGGTTATTGGTTATGTTTGAGTGAGAGGGCATAGATCAAGGTTAAAACCTAAAACGATTTTGAGATTTATTTGTTCATTTTCGTTCCTGTCAGAAAAGGCTTAACGTAAAAAGGCCACTAACAGTAAGGTTATTGATTTTTGAATTGGATATGCTTAAACATCGTGTTTAAAAAATTACAGGACTCAAATTATCTGAATTATTCTTCGAAAATTGGGCTTGTCTTAATCGGAAATGCCTGTCACGAGTGGCTTATATTGTTATATGTTGATCGCGATGGCGCTCGATTGAACTAATAAAAACTAATAAATCTAGGTTTTATACAAAACACAAATATCAGAAAGATGGCTCGGCTACTCTGTCGACGATAATTAACGCTAATCACGGTCCTTCAGTCTCTCCATTTTTTTTTTGTATAGCGAGCATCACGCGCAGGACACGCCGCAATGGGTCCTTTAAAAATAGCATTATTTACAACTATTAAGGATATTCGAAAGCAGCTAGTAACATATCTATCATTAGAGAAGCACGCGTGCTCAGGGTTATCTGACGCAACATTGCGTCGATGTAGTATTACGCTCTGAAAAGTAATTCTCCAAATCGTTCGCATTTAAAATTTAAATTCGTAATTAAAATATTTTTGAAAAATAATTTAATTGTTTCCATTTAAATCCAGTCACTATCTGCAATTAATTTGTTAGAAAAATGCTTATTGTTGTAGTAATCTATGAAAAGTAGTGCCTGCGCATGTTTCTTATAAGCGACTCGCGACTGCCCAGCCTCGTTTTTTGGTCGTCATCGGAAAGAAAATATGGATCTGTAGAAAAAAGTCGATTAATAATGCTTTGCGCAATGTCTGCTATGGCCGTTTGCACCAACAAGTTAGTTTTATTGCTTGTTTTATTTATCTTGATTGATTTTGATCGACGTTCTTGTTGATTTTTGAAATAAATCGAGCCGACGTGTTGTGTCGCTAGATCGATGAAATAACGCTAGTGTTTGATTTTTAATTGAAGGATTAATTCCAAAATGGCTGCCTTTGCCTTTGTCGATCTGCTCCCTCTGCAATCAGAGAAATTATTATTTGGTGAAGTACAAAAATTAGATTATGAATCATCAGCTGAACTCCTTTTCTTGGGGCGTGTTGGGGTCGACTTTGTGTCTGCCCCAGGCGGTTTCCCATGCTGGATGGGTCCTCACAAATGTTGAGGCCAGGAGCGCTAACGGGTCGTCGGAATCTTTGAGTTCAAAATCATCAGCAGACACCTTACATTCATCTAATGACTTTGTTGAAGATGTGCTCTACAGCCAGTCGTTCTTTGATGACGGTCAGTGTTATATATTTTTTAATGTATTTCTCTATAAATTTTTTTTCCTAACTTACAGAAGTTTTTAAACATTTTGTTTATTTTGTCATTTAAAATTAAGGTTTTGGGTCAGGGAATGTTTTTTTTATATATTTCATTGTGTTTTGTCATTTAATTTCACAGGGTTCCATTCTCCAATATCCTTCACAACTGGTCCAGAAGAAACAGCTAACTTTGATTTCAACTTTTTGCCATCATCACCAGAATCCATCGATTTCATGCATCTTGGTGGATCAGGTGTTGAAACATTGCCCCTTGACTTGGAGAGCGTGTCAGACATGCTCATGGACAAGTCTTCAAACACAATCAAGATATCCCCAACACCAGAGAACATCAAAGTCGAGCAGGCTGTCGAAGACCCCAACGTCGCTTTAAAATTGCTTCAGCAGCTGAGCACCGATCATGTAAATAATGACGTCTCCGTTAACCCGTTGGACACCCCGAGCATAATAAATTTGGATGATCATTTCATACCCCTTAACGTCCTGCCTGTTGATGATGCATCATTCATTCCGAGTCAGACCCTGGCCGCTTCTCCGGCGTTCGAGTTTGGGTCAGTAGCTCCAGCTAACGTTGTTTCTTTCCACGTGGATAATTTTTTTGCCAGTCCTCGCGATTCTCACCACAAAGCGACCCCTCTAGTGAACGCCGTTCTCATCTCTTCTCAGAATGCCGACGCATTCACCCTCAGAGATTTGGTTTCCATGTCGGACGTAAAACAAGTCTCCCTTGCCCACTCCCCCGCTGTCTCTCAGAATAGTGCTTTTGTTACCATGGATTCTATCTCGTTCGAAGATATCGTAGTCCCTCAGCAAAGTAAACCACTGGTGATCAGGCCAGAGAAGAGGCAGAGGAAGAAAGAGCAAAACAAAAATGCAGCTCAGAAGTACAGACAGAAGAAAAGGGTAGAGCAGGGCAGTTTCCTCAGCGAATGCCAGGAGACCGAGAAGAAGAATTCCGAGCTCAAACTGAGGGTCAACGAGATCACAAGAGAAATAAACTATTTGAAGGGCTTGCTCTTGGAAATATCTGTCGCTTGATTTGTCGATGTTGGCGGTTGTTCGTGTAACCAAATTTATTGACTGATAACTAAATGTCTTATGCACTGGTTAATAAACAAGGAGCTACTGATATTCTGTTGTTATGGTATTTTTATGTTTCCTCCGCTCGAGATGTCATCTTATGATGGTGGGTCAGCAGTAATTGGCCGCTTCCCAAAAACGATTTAATTTGCATGTGCATCACTGATCCCTTTCACCCCTCTTAACGTGTTAGGATAGAAATCACGGGAACCGAATCACGGCAATCTTGTTACCGACGGGTCACGGCACTAGGAGACGACACGGTCACCACTTTGGACGAACGCTCCTAAGGTTATGTTAATTTTATATCTTTGAACAAGGGGCTGATGTAAATACTGAATGGATATAAAAACATTGTGATCCCTCTTCGGCCGTAGAGGTAGATGATTGATGAGGATCGTGTGCTGCGAGGCTGGTCTTTTTGTTGCTCCGTTCACTCGTATTCTAAAATCTGCTTGTGGTAGAAGAGCAGGTACCTGAGGAAGGAGAGAAGGCCTTAATTACTGTTAAAGTAATAATTTTCCTAATCAATCTGGTTGCATTTATATTAATACGGACGACGAGTTCGACGATGTTCCATAATCCTCTATAACATTCCAAACATTTTCCTATGACATCTTAGATACCCCAGGCTTAATATTCCGGCGGATGTGTTCATTTCTAATAATTGACATAAACAAGCATTGTCGAGGATGTCTTAATGGCAGCAGCAGCAGAACCAACCCTTCACTGTTTAGAACGTCGTCAAGGGTTGCCTTGGTGATGAGATTGTCTTCGCACCTAAACCAGTGGTCCTTGTGTTGCCTTATGAAGCAGGTGTAATGGCCCGAATCTGCCGTTCCCCTGTGATTCACCACCGAGTAGAGGGAGTACCTGTTGGAAATTAGAAAGATGTGGGGGATTTTTGTAAACATAATTAGATTTCTCCTTTTCAATATGGAAGATTGAGATCAAGTAATAGGTATACAAGTTAGCTTGGAAGGTAGTATTGCCAAGGTGGTAGTTAAGCTGCCAATTGTGATTTAATAGTTACAATACTTTGATTTCATATCATTTTTTTCTATTCAGACAATTCAGTGTCATAACGATTGACATACTTGTTTTCACTGGAGAGGCCTGAGCTTTCGACGTGATTGCCCGACCTGTGAGTTACGGACATGAAGGGCGTCATGTCGAGTTCTTCAGGAAAGGAGACGAAGGTCGAGATCTTCTTGTGATAGCCAGTAGAATGCTCGAACCTCTGAACGAGAGATAGTTTTATAGTTTATAAAAATTTTATATTTTTTAATAGTTTTTTAGTTTATATTTTTATAGTTTTTATAGAGAGATAGTTATAGAAGAATAATCATCACTAACACCATACTCACCTTGAGATGGAAGCAAGCGACGAGAGGCAGTTTCTTCATGGTCAGCTGTTTTGTGGACTCCTGGTAACTCAGACATTTGCTGCAACGGATTTTGGCCGAACTGCCGAGGTGCTCCGGCCTTGTGAACCTCTTGAGGCAGGTCGTCAGTGACGTGGGTTCTTCCAGTTTGGCAGAGAGGCTCTGAGAACCTCCAGCTTTCAAGGAAGAATTTTGAAGGAGATCAATAATTATGTATGATTATAACAGTTATAATGCAGTGCATAATACAACTTGATTTAGTAATTTTATAATTTGAATTTTACACGTCTTGTAATTGTTGCACTTCTTAAACGTAACAAGACAACGTAAGTTTAAAAATGCTAATGAAACAGATACTTTGTTTCAAATGCAAACTATGCACGCTAGTACCGTATAAGGTACGTGTGAACGGCATCAACAACTTTAATTCGCAAAAAGACTCGTAACACGTGCGAATAACAGCATAGCGCGTCGTACTAAAGAGGCCGTTCGCCGGCACACGAACACATTTCGAGGTCACATTGGGATGATACATACGGCTACCTGAGATCTGATCCGGAGGTCCTAAGTCGAGCGAGATGTCCCAGAATGGATCGATCGTGGTCGACACGTTGCTACATTATTAGGTCATCGTCGAAGATAAATCAATAGATTATTTAATTGGTTAATAATAAGAGTAGCACGTTTAAAAGGATGCAAATTTGAATAGTGACTCAATGAAATGAACAATGAATCCATTTAGGAATAATTAATTATGAATGGAATAAATCGTCTGCCTACTTGCATTTCTGGCAGGTGACGTCCGATTGGAGCCCACCTGTGAATATTTGGTCGATGATGCAGTTACAATGGGGAGAGTTGCTGGACGATAGACCAATGCTTCCTGAGGAGGATGTAATAGCTATCACTGATTAACTAATAAATAATTGTAATAGTTATCACTGATTCAGTAATAATTAATTAATTGTAATAGTTATCACTGATTCACTAATAATTAATTAATTGTAATAATTATCACTGATTCACTAATAATTAATTAATTGTAATAATTATCACTGATTAACTAATAATTAACTTACAACTTAAACTCGTAAAAATGTCAACCAAAAAAACCTGCCCAATAATTAAGTTACTCAAAATGAATAATTTACTGGACCACCGAGTTAGAGTCATTAATGCAGGCATAAAAACACCTTTCCAGAAAATCTCAAAATTTCCATTAAGCTTCAATCAACAATTCACAGAACAAAATGGAAGACAAACAGAGAGACAAACAGAAGGTCTTCTCAACAAATAGAAATTCAGTGAATATATCTTTCTTACCTTTACAGTGCTGATGGAGGACATCTAGTGTGGCGATCAGGAATTCGTGCGCATCCTGCTGTTCGTATCCTGCCAAGTGTCGGGCATGGGTCCAGACCAGGTGGAGCAGACGATAGGGGGTGTGCGGAGTGCTGAGACCTGAGTAAAACTGGGGCAGAAAAAGTGATGTGAACGGAAGACCCAAAATAGGATGGAAAGTGCTGATTAGCTAGGTTTGGTAAGGTTAATAATAGTAATGCTAATAATAATAATAATAACACAAATAATAATAAAAATAATAATTTAAATCTGCATGTAAGGCGTTAAACAAAATTTACCATTACTTAGCGACGACCGAACACGAGGTATTCAAGCATTCGATCGGCGATCAACTGGCTCAGTGTCGACAGAAACGCACATGCAACCACAATCGCCATCCTAACGAGACAATACCAGCTTCGATCAATTATCCGACGTTCTTACCTCTTGGAAAAGTCTTGCCATCTCGCAGACGAGACACTGTTGCGGGTCTTCGGCCATCTGGCACATGTGCCTGTCCGCGAGAAAGTAGTCTCGCAACAGGGGGGTGTGCGTGAGGGCCTGAACGATGCAATTCATGAAACAGGTATTGCCCAGGTTGATCAGTCCTCTGAGACCTTGAGAGAGTTTCGGATAGAGACAACTAGATATCTATTATTTATTTTATTTTAATTATTTATTATTTTATTTATTTATTATTTTATTATTTATTTATTTTATCTCTAATATTTAGAAAACAAGCAGAGGTTAGAGTTAACAAAGCTAAACTATGTTAAGTCATTAAGTCTTTGATACTATGCATGCTACAGAGCCTTATAAATGAACTATACTAATATTGTTGTTAACTTAAGTAATAACAAGTTAAGTAATAAATAAATAAGTCAAAACAAAGATAATCCTTCTTAAGAAAAGTCTCGTGGCCCTAAAACCCTATCATATTCAGGTCAAAGGTCGATAACCAACCAATGGTAGCATTGCCAGTCAGCTTTCTTCTTTTGGGGTTCTCCTTCAGCAGCTGAATCTCTTCTTTGGTCGGTTCCCACGGCATGAAAAGGGCGTTTTCTGGGAAGATGGCAAAAGTGTGAAAATGTCAATCAATTGATCCAATCAATCAAACTATCGCAATGAAATTGGTTTTAGTCCATTCTTTGTAATAAGGATGACCTAATAACTTAATGCCTGATTATGTAATGGGAGTTATTAAGCTCAATTTACATAAAATAAATTAATAATAATTGACCAAACAGATAGTGCTATTCCATTTTGTCGTGAAAATTCTCATTTTATTATCACATTATGACAAAAATTCCAAGGCAACTTTAACATGTTTGGATGTTTAGATCTCAAAACGTAATGAGAACCAATCAACAGCAAGTGTTCGTACGAGACTGCAATCAATTTTAGATTCATCATTTTCATTACTTCTCACCTAAGGATCTATTGGCCAGCTTCTGTTCCTCTCTGGCAATGTTGTCCAAGTCGTCGTCGTAGACGTAGTCGCCGCAAGAGAAGCACAGAATGATCCCGTAAGTCAGGTCTATGGCTGAATGAAAGGTGACTCAAAGAGTCAGGCATCAGAAGCAACGTCGACGTCAATAACGCATATTATTCGAACGCTTTCCGTCGCTTTGAACGCGCGAAAGGAATAAAGGTCGAACGACAAATGTTTAAGTCGTATCTATACATAAGCAGAAGCTACAACATTGTTTCGCAGTGCAAGTATCTCGATGCAGGGTACATTACGAGGATAACACGGTTCTGGCTTTTGCAAAATGCATGGTTACTAGCAAACTTAAGTACAAATTTAGAAAACCGTCTATAAACATATCAGAAATGGATTTTTTCACTAATTTTTTTTAAATGCCTAAGTAAAATTAAAATATAAATAAATGAGAAAGTGCACCAAGGTTGTGATTCTTTGATTTGGCATGATCAGCCATATGTTTGTTGCTGTAACAGCCAAAGTAAACACAGTAGAGACAGGAATGGAGGCGAGGTAGATGTTGCCTGCACGTGTGACAAAACATGGACTTGGCCTTTTGGGATAAAAATGAAAGCAATTCATTCTTAGAGTCCATCATCAAAATTCCTCCAAAGATCTTTCATTCCAGCTGGTGCGCGTTTAATCACAATATCTAACCTTCCTCTTTCTTGAGATCGGATTTCCGCAAACGACGAAATGTCTGTAAATGATTCTGAAAGTGTCCGTTCCACTCTTCTCTGATTTGAAGGCAGCTATATGGGGACAGCCGTTAGAAGTTGACATTTTACAATAGCAGTTGTCGGTTTGTGCGAGTTTTATATTTAACTTAAGAACGTCTAAAAGTAAATGTTGTAATTTTGAAGCGAGCAAGCGATCAACATTTATGTGGAATTACGCTCAAAAGCGAATCTCTTTTGTTTGCATAGGTAAAGCAAGCCTTCGAAATAATTCATTCACGTAAATAATGGGCTTTCTGTTCGTCATGCAATTTTTAAATGACTAAACATCACTTTCAAATTAATATTTATAATGAGGGTTGTGCGGAATAGTCATATGTTTTTTATACTTTAGTCGCTATACTATGATTAAAATATTTAAATTAGGTGAAACAAATTCTACGAAAAGATAAATCTTTGGATACTTTCCTGAGATGATTTGGTTTAAGCAATTTATATTTGATGCTGTTATTAAATCTAAAGGTTATCAAAATCCCTTTTTCGTATCGTTGCTGAGCAAGGCTTTTTAAGTCAATGAGAAGTGGTCTTTCGGTAAATTATGACAACGAAGTATCTTTAATCAAAACGCAGTTAATAAAAACAGAATTCTCCACAATTTGAAGAATTAAGCTTCTAATGATTTGCTTATGCATAGGAACAAACTCAGAAAAGGAAAATTTATTTATCACAATACGATCTTTAACATTACGTTACATTACAACATCGAAATGAGGTTTATTATCACATTCATATTTTATATCATACGGTCGATCACATTCGTCAATTTATCCTAGAATTATTAGCAAACATTGAAGGTCCACAAATTAATCACGACCAGTGGTAGACAAAGAAAAGAGTAAAAAATAACAACAGAATGGAAGACAGGAAAGTGAATGCGACGATTGTCAAAAATAAAAAGAAATAGCTATTTGAAATTTGAAAGTAAGCATAAAAGATGCTTTGGCGGAATGTATTTCGTGGATTATGATCCCAGGCGAATCTAGGCATTGTCGATCTGGAACAACTACTACGATAAGTATCGACTACAAATTAGATAGCGGATTGCAGTGACTAGTAGCGACTGAACCAACTTAACTAGCGACTGGGTCGCATCATTATTTTTATAATCTGTGTCCTACAAGTACTGTAAATGCTCGTAAGTTGGAGCTGGTCTGAAAATGCTGATAATTATGACGACGATGACAGATGTCAGAAGGACCGAAATATAGAGGTAGCATTAAGAGCGATGATGACAGTGCTAGATCGTCATAAAACGTTATAACGGAAAGTTAGCGGAGAACCATCGTGGGGGCAATAATTTTCACGAAGATTAGCGCTGATCGAAATAGAGATTATGGTGCTAATGCTTCCGTCTGTTCAGCGTAATCCAGCAGAAGAAAGTCCAAACAGTAAGACAAGACAGATTAACGGATAAGGAAATTTAAGATGCCTCATCTTAAATGATGATGATGGTGATGATGATGATGAAAACGACGACGACGACGACGATGATAACCATTTTTGTGGCAAAGCAGACTGCAGCTGGAAAGATGGCGATGACGACGAAGATGGCTGTGGATGAAGTGATGATGATGACGATGATGATGGTGATGATGATGATGACGATAGTAGTTGCACCCTTTCCAGGAGAGGTAAACATTCCGAGGTATTGACGCTCGCATGGAAAAATCCGGAAGAAGAGGAGGAAGATGACGACGACGACGACGACGATGGAGATGGAGTGACGATCTGGTGACTGGAACGGCTTTCGTTTTCCCACGCCGTGTAGGTTTTAAAAATCGTACGTGACGTCACACTGAGAGGCGACGATTCCGTCGTTCCTGGAAGAGATTCTGGTTGTGATAATGATGATGATGATGATGATGATGACGATGACGACGACGACGATGAGGAGGAAACAGTACTGGAATCGTACTGGAGTCCTCGACTGGAGTACTCAAGTTGTCTGATCCTCTCCAGCTCCAAGTTGTCATCGTTCTCCATTTTCTTGCCAGCCGTGTCAAGACCATCGAGGCAATTCCTTCTTCTGGCGGCAAAAGCCTTGTCACCATCATAATCATCATCATCATCATCATCATCGTCGTCGTCAACATCATCGTCGTCAACATCATCATCATCGTCGTCAACATCATCATCAGATTGGTCATTATATTTTCCACGATTCTCCTTCCTGGCTTTGAACCGCTCCGCTTGAATGAGTTCACACGGACCGAGTAGCATGTCTCTGACGTGTCCAATCCTGAAGGTCATCAAGTCCAGATGGTCAGGCTTTGGTGGACAGACGGCGTAAACCCGGTGGAGACACATGAGGGATTTGTGGTAGAGCCTGGAAAAGGAGATTGGTTGCCGTTACATTTATTGCTGAAATTATTCTTATTGTAATTATTATTATATATTATTATTACTATTATTATTATTATTATTATTATTATTATTATTATTATTATTATATTATTATTATTATTATTATTATTATTATTATTATTATTATTATTATTATTATTATTATTATTATTATTATTATTATTATTATTATTATTATTATTATTATTATTATTATTATTCTTATTATTATTATTATTATCATCATTATTATTATTATCGAAATAATCATTGTCATCGTCGTCATCATTCTCTCGCAATTAAAATCAATTCAGTCAAACTCTAAAGGCCCAAATTACAAGGGACTAAAAAATCCTTTTAAAAAATGAAGACTACACCGAAAGAACGGACATAGTCACAGTTTTTCACTTTTGAGTAAATCGAAATTTCAACTTTGAAGACTTTTTTCAGCAAAATCAATTATTAAATAAAACATGTTATATTTTTTTCTGATTGACTACTCATTTCTGTAGAGGTAAAATAAATTTTCAAGACCTAAATGTGTAACACATTAACACAAGAAAAATTTTCTTGGAGGAACTTAAATTTGGACTTCGCCCGTTCTCCCAAATTTTGATGATTTTTTTTTTATTTTTCAATAAATAAAAGCCAAAAACAAAATCAAATCATCTAATACAAATGACTAATCAAAACAGTAATAAAATAAAATAAAAACTAGAGTATTTCATTGTTTTAGCAATTATGTTTTGAAAAAACAATCCTTCTAATGCAATGCTTGTTAAGTAAAAAAGTTACTCAGAATCATCACTAATTTCTATCAGATGAAACTGATCAACTGCATCCCCATTGTGACACAAACTAGCAAAAAAGTTCTGACTAGTTTCTCTGTTGCAAAAATTCTTTAAAACCTGCAAATCTTTGAACTTTGGTATGCTCAAGGGGATAGCTTTATCATACAACTGAGCAGGTTGTCCCTTAGTGATTGCATCTTCAACATTTTGTCGTTTTTTTCCTCTAATAACAATAACTGCACTTTCAAATGAACCATTCCAATTGTTTCTATATTCTACTATCATTGACTTTTTAATGTCTATGACTAATTCCTTGACATAACAATAGGAATATTGTATTCATAACTGTAATCATTTGGTGATGAAACTTGTGAACTGGTTCTTGGACGACGTCTTTTTATTGGTTTAAATGTTGATCATTGTACTTATGTATGAATCCTGTTCATCTTTACTAGACATCCCATTAAATTGATTCAAATTGACATTTAATGTCCGGTCGATTTCCAGCTCAAACTGAAAAACTCAATTTGTAATTATAATGAAACTGATTTTATATTTATTTATTTTTATTTTTTATCTCCAACACTTAATTCTCCAATTTGTTTCAGATCGAATTGAATCTTGTCGCTCGATACAAGTTGAGGATTTAAATTTGGATTCCGACTTTTGATATCATTCAGTCCTCGAGCTTTTGGTCTTTTGATAGACTTTCCGAGTAGGAGTACTTAGGTCAGTGGGTCGATTGGGCGGATAAAAAGTCGACTAAGAAATCTCTCAGTCGCTGGCTAGCCAGGCAGCTCAAACCAGCTAGAAGTATGTAATTTTAAGAGAGCTGTGATTACTGCACTAATTATATAATAGTTAGTGGATGAATTGTTCCTATATTTTCAAAATATTTTGAAAGATGAAGATCACGAGTTGGTTAGTGACAACGGCACCCCGTCATAACAGCCCGGCGACAGAATAGCCCCGACAAAACAGCCCCGTCAAAATAGCCCGGCGTCAAAATAGCTCAAGACAAAACAGCCCCGACAAAACCGCCCCGACAAAACGGCCCCGTCGAAACAGCCCGGCGTCAAAATAGCCCAGGACGGAAAAATCACGTCAAAATGGCCCCGTCAAAATAGCCCCGACAAAACCGCCCGGCGACAAAATAGCCCAGGACAAAACAACCCGGCGACAAAATAGCCCGGCGACAAAATAGCCCCGACAAAACAGCCCCGTCAAAACAGCCCTGTCACCAGGGTCGGACTGGCTTAAAAAACCGGCCCGGGAAATTTTATTTAACTCCTAGTTTGATCAATTTAAACATAAGAAACACTAGAGTCTAAAATTTCTATTCACTATTAACTATTATAACAGCTTTTTCATCGTTTCACTAGTCGATGCTAAAACATCAATGATTTCATTGTTATTGATTCTTGGAAAAGAGTCTTTCTCACAAGACATCAGCATGAATGATCTTGATGAAAACGACCTCTCACAAGCAACTTGTGATGAGGATAATGTCAACACAAATTTGTAAGCCAGATACAAATTTGAATAAGCAAGACTATGCAAATTAAACTTCTGGAGAACAATAATAACAACAAACAATACTCAAAACGGTCAAAGCATTCAAGCCACTAATTTCGAATTAAATTTTGATTCAGTTTCACAACATTTTTTAAAAATACTTTGACATGGAGTTATCGTGGGGCTATAATGACGGGGCTATTTTTTCGCCCGGTTTGTTTTGTCCTGGGCTATTTTGTCGCCGGGCTATTTTGTCGGGGCTATTTTGACGGGGCCATTTTGACGGGGCTATTTTGTCTTGGGCTATTTTGACGCCGGGCTGTTTCGACGGGGCTGTTTTGCCGGGGCGGTTTTGTCGGGGCTGTTTTGTCTTGAGCTATTTTGACGCCGGGCTATTTTGACGGGGCTGTTTTGTCGGGGCTATTCTGTCGCCGGGCTGTTATGACGGGTCACCAGGGACAACTGTGAGTTAATAATAATAATAATAATAATAATAATAATAATAATAATAATAATAATAATATAATAATAATATAATAATAATAATAATAATAATAATAATAATAATAATAATAATAATAATAATAATAATAATAATAATAATAATAATAATAATAATAATAATAATAATAATAATAATAATAATAATAATAATAATAGTAATAATAATAATAACAATAATAATAATAATAATAATACAGCAAAAAACAACTTGTACCGATATTTACCGACAGATTGATCTGAGATGTTTCTCACTGGCAAAGATTTCTCTGGGCATCATGAAGTTACCGAGGAGTTGAACAAATTCAGTGGTGCAGCAAATGATTTCCTTCTCCAGCGTCCTCAAGCAGTATTCTGATCGTTTTCCATCCTCTGTATCTGAACTGGAACGAATATGGCGTTCATGCCGAATTCTCACCGGATGATCAGATGGACTAGGCTCTGATGGCCTAGAGGTGATTAGCTTTTCGTTTTTCCGACCCACATTAGCAGCTGGGTTAGCCGTAGCTTTAGCTGAAAATGTGCCGGAGCGAGCAGACGACACGTGGCGTTGGATTTTGGCGCGCCATTTGACTCCCCTTCGTGGTTTTTCACCTGCTCCAGGGTCTGTTTTCGGCTGTTTGGGACGGTCGTTTAAAGTTCTGAAATCGTTTCTCACGATTCGCTTGGGAATCTTCCCGCCTAGATTTCGACCTATTTCGAACGATGGGGAAAGATGAATGCCATTCTCGACGATTTGAATGCTTTTTGTCGACTTCAAACGTCTTCTGAAACTAGCTTCTGGGAGGCGCTGTCTGTAATTTCTAAGATGAAAAGAACAATTACGAACTGACACACGGCCGAAGCTATTAGCACCGGCATGACTATGAGTAATGGACTTCCGTTTTCTTCTCAGACGACCTGACGATGACGAGGGGTGGAAAAGGGTGGTGACCGTGGATGACGTCCTTGGGGAAGGATTGATGCCGTTGGATTGCGGGGGCAGACGACTTTCCAGATTTATGGATTCAACCGCGTCTAGACTTTTGACTTTTGTTTCTCTGCTGTTTTTAGATCGACCCACTTCTTCTGTCCGCGATGATCGATTCTGCTCCACAATGGAAGCGGAAACGCTGCCATTCTTTTCCAGCGGAGTTGTCATGGTTACGTCATCAGTTGACGCTTCAGTTCTTCCGCGATGACGACGAAAGGCAGACGATTCGACCTCGTCGCGTAGGAAGACGAGGGAAAATAGAACGCGCAGAACTACAGACTTTGTCAATTTCATGGCGGTCGTAAAAAGAAATAGTTTATAAATAAATAATAAATAAAATGTTTGTAAAATTACGAGTTTCTAATGTTTTAGTATTATAAACGTTTTATTTTAATATTAAACAAATATTATCTAATTATTTTCGATTAATGTATCGATGAATTAATTGATCTGAACTAATTAATCTATTCATCTCTTGGCTTTTCCCGAACACCGGGCTAATCGAAAGTGCCTAAAATTCCAAGGGGGAAAAATTGCGACACAATCGCGCACTAATTCCATCCATCCATGTTTCGCGTCAAAATAATTTCTTCTTTTTTCTCAAAATAATTTCTTTTTTTTACATAATTACTTTTTAAATATTTTTTTAAAACCTCGTTTCACTCACTAACGGAGACTTTCTGATAGATTCAAAACAGCAACGATTATCTCTCAATTCGAGCAGAATCTGGCAGTTACGATCATCATTAAGAAAAAAAAACAAACTAAAACATATTATAAAATATATTATTATTATTACTATTAATAACAAAAATAATATCAATAATAATTGTAATATTACAAAAATGATTAATAATAATAATAACTGTTATAATAAGTTATTATCCAATCCACTAAACTCCAGACGTCAAAATTCCTTCAAAGCAAGCCGCTACAAACTCAACTCATCGATGATGCAATCAAAAAGCATAACAGTTGATCGATCAACTTCAATCCTCAACAAGTATGTTTTGATGTTGTTGTTTTATATTATATTAAATCGCAGTCGTTTCATCTGACAGACACTTATCCTAAAATACCCAGCCATTAAAGTCAGGAATTGGTAACACATTAATATTATTATTAATAATAATAATAATAATTATAATACTGAGTAGTAAAGATGATTATAATAATAATTCTTAGAACTTTCTACAGAGAATGGAAGAAACTGAGACTCGACGTAAAACTTATACCTAGCGCCATCGGCGTCTGCTAGCGCCGAGCGGTACTCGCGCGGAATATATGTCTGGTTCCGGGCAGTGTTGTGCATCGCTACATCATTAGGTTGGATGGATGTGTTTAAATCCTGATAGTTCAGTTTTTTTGTTGTGATAGACTAAAGACAACTGATGGATTGATTGGTTGATTGATGGAAATCTGTTTAGTCAACCCATACATCCATCCGTCCGTCCATCCATCAATCCATCCATCCATCCATCCATCCATTCATTCAACCATTCATCTATCTATCCATCCATCCATTCAACCATTCATCCATTCATTCATCCATCCATTCATTCAACCATCCATCCATCCATCCATTATTTGGTCATGTAAATTACAACAATTCGGAGCAATCGCAATTTAAGCTCGCACTTTTCCAGGACGACGTGTACAAATAACTTCCTCTCTGGAGTCACTGATTGTAAATTAATAATAATAATAATAATAATATAATAATAATAATAATAATAATAATAATAATAATAATAATAATGATGATGATAATAATAACAACAATTAAAATTTATTATTAAAGCAACCAATTTAATTAAGTTGAGTATGGAGTCTGTTTTAAAGAAGTAATAATGCCGATAATAATTAATTATTCTTACACAAGTACAATATATAATTAAAAAGTATAATAATTTATTACAACTAATAAATAAATAGATGGTAATAATGATTTATTTTTCATCGTCGGGATGATGATGATAGCAATATTATTCTTAATATTGGTTATATTATTTTATTAGTAGGCCAATTAACGATAGCGGGTTAATAGATTAATTGTTGGTAATTACTATCAGTAAATTGGGGCGCCAAAATAGCATATAAAACATAATATAAAACTTAGAGTACATATTAACAGCATAGATAATTTTGATATTTACACTTAATGGGTACCTTATAATTTTCTCACAAGCAATACAGGTGATGGTGATGATGATAGTGATGGTAATAATGATGGTGATTATGATGGTGGTGGTAATAATAATAAATGGTGGTAATGATAATGATGGTGGTAATGGTAATGATGGTGGTAATGATAATAAATGGTGGTAATGATAATGATGGTGGTAATGATCATGATATTGATATTTCTGATGATCATGATGATGGACGTCCAGGCTAGGGTTAAAAAAATCTACCAAGTCGATGATGATGGCAATGATGATGATGATGATGATGGCAATGATGATTGATCAAACCAAGATGTCGCTGGAAATTCATGTTTTTAAGCTATTGTTAAAAAATAAATTGTTTTTTTTTATAATAAAGGGCTCCCCATCTTTGCACATCTCAGCAGATGCGCATGCGCCCTGTCAACATCTGACGCCATTTTTAAAAATGGCATCTCGAAGCTTCCCGTTTCATCAGCCCCGGTTGACAGCATCTGCGTCTGATCATTATCATGACCGGGATCGATATCAAGACCGACATGGTATGGTGTGAGTGTGGTTTGCTCTGCACGCCTGAGTTAACTCGTATAATTGTTTACATTTCATTTTCCTTATTTATTTGTTTATTTCAAACAAATTCAGCCACTCACATGACCAACAACAGTAACACTGTGTTGTGCTGTCGTATTTTAAACGTAAATTAATAAATTCGTTTTATGTTTTATATGGGATTATTCATTACATCCATAAAATACATTTTTACTGGTTTGGGTCTGTTTTGGGAAAGATTTCTATTTTGTCAAGTTATTAATATCTCTATTTAATATTAATATCCCTAATTAATATTAATATTCTAACATCCTAGGTAAGGTAGCATAAACTTTGGTCCACTTGTGTCACCTTGTCTAGGTCGAAGCCACCTGGATTGACCTGACTCCTAATAGGAATCCAGGTGTGTGATGTCAATTTGTGCAATGACTTTGATTGAAAATATGGTGATAATTGATTGAAAACAAGACACGTCGATTGATCGAGGGAATTATTGTTATTAGTATCATTGTTAAACTGAGGAAAATTACAATTGTTATTTTGAATATTATTATTATTATTTGATAAGGAAAAAATACTTTAAATGCAAAACAATTTAAACAGGAGTCACAGCAGTCCATTATTTGTCTTTAAAAGCTTAAAAAAAATAATTGCATCATAGCAAGAACTAACCAAATTAATAAAATAGTTGTTGACACTTGACCGACCACATTTTTAAAAGCTTAACTTTCTTAAAACCAAGTAAAACATTACATTTGAAATCATAGAGAGATGTTCGTAAGTCTTCATTCAAAAATACATCTCGTAACAAAGAAAGCACTCGAAACAACAGCACCAGATGTTCTAGTCAAAACATCGAAATGCGATGAAAAGTCTCGCAACACGGAATGATTTTGACCGAACGATCCTAATCGTTCCACTCGTCATCAGCCACGCAGTCATTTACACCTTTTCCAGGCTGCGATTCAGTCGTGCTTTCCTTGACGGCAAGAATTTTGCTCGTCCAATTGTCACCTAGAGACTCATCTCCTGCGTAGTGAGACTTCGAGCTCGTGCCGGCGTTGATCTTGGAGAATGTTTCCACGAATGGTCCAAATCCTTTAGTTTTTAGCCTCAGTTCGTCGTTGACAGAAATGTCGTTATGTTCGACCAGTTTTTCATCGACCAAGATGAATAAGCAACCATATTCTGGTTTTGTTGAGTTGAATTTATCTAATATTTCATGCGGCTGCGTCAACGAAATAACCTCTGCTGGATCCAATTGCTCTTTAACGATAACTTTATAGGAGGAATGCAAATATCCAGTTCGAATTTTTTCACTCGTGGTCAAATCGGCTTCTACCTCAACGTTCGAGTCGTTGAAAAGACGTTTGTGCGCTCTGTAAATTTGAAAAGTGAACATGAAATAACGATATTTGTTCTTGTCAGAATCGGTGATCACAAAGCGAGATCTGCTCTTGATCGAGCCTTCAAGCAAAACGCCTTCTCCTTTCTGATAACATGACGGGTTCCAAACGTTTTCAAAGTTTATATTTTTTACAGGCAACGACGAAAGAGGGTTGTTTGAATAAATTCTACTCATCTTGTTCGCGTAATCTCCGTCTCATCCGGGTTTCGGAGAACGTCAACAACACAATCTCATCAGATGATCCCAAGTTCACTTTTAAGGATTGATTGCACCCAACCAGAAAATAAATCTAATCGTTTTTATTAAAATCAATAAATAAAATTAATTTTTTAAATGTCAATAAAATAAATGTTGTTTAAAAAAAGTAATTTTAAAAACAAAGAAAAATGCAAAATTTGTAAGAGAAAAAAACACAAAAGGCACGGTTTAAAGTAAAAAAATATTTTTTTTAAATAAAAATAATTAACTTGGTCATATTTAATAAACCACAAAAAGTGACGTGCATTTGTGTTTATTCTATTTTAGAAAGCGTCGACGATAACTGTTCTGGATTTGCTTCGATATTGCCGTCAAGCAAACCTTTAAGATACTCGATATAACAAAGTGCCGATCTCAGAATGAATACTCTAGAGAATTTTATTTGACTAGATAGATTCTTTGAAAACTGACCGAAGGCTTGTTTTGGCATCTTCTGCCACAATTGCTCGAAGGCACTGTTAAGTCTGTTCATTCGTTTTCGTTCCCGCAAATTGGCCGCCTGTCTCTGAAATTTGTTGATTTCTCTTTTCCTCTTCTTTTTCTCTGGATTTAATTTTGTTAATTCGAGATTTGGGGGCACAGTTGGGACACAGGATATCTGATTAATCACCTGTGACTGACATTGACTAGAATATAGGCACTGGTCTCTCTTCTGGGTCGGGTAACTCACTGAAGCGAGATGGCTGACGGCTTTTGTATCGAAAGATTCTTTGCAGTCCGAAGCCTTTCCACACGACATTGTCAGAGTGCTGCCGTTTAAGAAATTAGCAACATCAGAACATTCATTTTTTGCGAGCTCGTTTCTGTCTGACCAATCGATCTGTCGTGGGTAGTTCGGGAGAGTGAATGGCACTTGTAAAAGCCCGCAGGAAAGTTGCGCCTCTTTTGGATAAGAGCTGCAATCAAAGTTATCCCAATACTGAGGAGCGTCTAAGGGCTGATTGTTGGCCATCACACCATAAGATTCACCCATGCATGGCTCGCCCCAGTAGGTACTGGCATTCGCGAGGGGAACTCGGCTATTGCATTCCACCCAGCTGCATGAAGACAGTTTCGTCCGCGTCGATTCGAATCCGCAGAAGGAATTGGAGAAGAGAAACTGTCGACTGTCAAATTCTGGAAAGTTCTGGAACGATTCTAAAACTGGATGCTGTGAGTCCATTTCTATAGGCTACTGGAAACCTTTGATCTTTTTCCTTGCTTTCTTTCTGTATTTTCTTGCTGGGAAAATTAGAAATAATCATGAAATTATGTCAATTGAATGCACAAATTGGTATTTAATAAATTAAGTTGAGGTAAGGAAGGTGTAATGAACAAATCCAGGAGTTCTACAGTCAAGGGAAAGTTAA
>JAJTWR010000257.1:525000-530000 GCA_021613335.1 Whitmania pigra | reverse complement strand
TATTTATTTATTTATTATACTTAATTATTAGTGCGGAATACTCAGGGTCGCCGAAAAAGTTATCGTGTCCCTACTTTGCTATCAATTTGATAATGAAAATTAAAAAAGATTTTAAACTCGGGTGGGCTCCAAAAAACCTGTCGAGCACCTGGACACCTGCTTCCTTCCCCCTCTCATGTATTTTATAATTTGTTTTTGTTATTATTATTATTATTATTATTATTATTATTTTATTTTCAAAAAATAGCTGAACATGATGATTTTATAACAATAATAAGGACAGAGTTTGTTTGAAAACGCGCAGTTAAATTTATTCAGTTTGAGGTAAACACAAAATCGTTTATCGCCGATTGAATGTAATTAAAAGTAATATAATAATGTAATATTTATCAATGCATTACTGTAATCACATTATAATTAATTCATAAATTCACCACGACGGTTTAAAAATCAAAAATCAAAAGGCGAGGCTGTTCTTCAAAGATTCCAATTCAGGATGAGTGCTCCACAGATGCTTGTCCTTCGTATAAGACGGGGGTCTCATGCAGAGGCAAAGTCTCCCCTCGACAGCCAACCTTAGGAGGTGGTTAGCAGCCCTGTAGGCGTCCGGCCGTGCAGCTTTGGCAGTCAGGAATCCACGCTGTTCTGCCCATGAATCGCAGATCGTAAAAGCTGTCCACGCTTCTCCTGTCTCGATACCTTCGCTCTTGCTGAGCTTCAGAAGACTCGTCAGAGGCAGCCTCTCTGCCAAGTACCTGACGACCGAGTAGGGTTCTCGGACCTGAGCTATCGGGAAAATTCCAGACAGAATCTGGAGCGGTCGCTCGACGAGGGAGGGGAATACGAGACCAGGGCTGTCGCAAAGTTTGACTGACTTGGTGAGGAAGATGGTCTGAAAGTGCTTTGTGTGGCCGGGAGTCTTGGACACGCTGACGACCTTCTTGCCCATCAGACCGTTGATGAGGGAAGATTTTCCGACGTTAGGGTAGCCACAGCAACCGATAGTGAGGACCTTATCCTGACAGAATTGTCTCTTTTCAAAGTTCTCAGCTGCATTTCCTTCAAAGTCGTCATCTTTGTTTTCTTCATCGTCGATGAGAGCTTTTTCCTCCGCATCGTCATCATCACCATCATTATCATCTTCATCTTCTTCTTCTTCTTCCTCTTTTCCAATGCAGATCTCGTCGAAATCGTACTCGATCTTTTTCTTCCAGGAGCTGAGATCTACTTTGTCCCTGACGATTCTCTCGCAGACTTGGAGCAGTTGTTTGGGTCCAATTGCGTTGAACTTTCTCATCCTCTTCTTGAAAATGACCTCCGATGGATCATCGCCCCTGTCTAGGTCAGATTCGACCTTGGCCATGGACGTGAAGCAGACGATGCTGACGCTTGGAAAACGCTTCTGGAAATATTCTTTCCAGGCGAGGACTAGCGGAGGAGGCGCCAAATCGATCTTGTTGAGTACAAGGATGATGTGCTTCTTCAGGTCGTTGACGACGTGGTCGTACAAGGCCGGAGAGAAGTGGAGGGCCGGATGGCGGATGTCAGTTATGAGCAGGATGACGTCTGACATTTCCAAGACCCTCCAGAGCTGCCTCCAGGTTTCGAGGTTCAGCTCGAAGTAGCTCATCTCGTTTCCGTCAAACTGCTGGAAGATCTTATCCAGGTACCTCTTGAAGTAAGACTCCTCGTTGGAGTTGAGCTGTTCTTTGGTAAGCTGGTGGCTCCACTGTGGTCTTTTTGGCATGTCCAGGGCTGTCCCTGGCTTGTAAATCTGATCCAGGTCGATCTCACAGGCCTCTTCGGGTAAAGAGTGGATTGGCTCTCTGGCCAAAGCTTTTCCTTTTTCTACTTCTTCGCCGGTGTCAGACTTGAAGTGTAACATGTACCGGTTTGGATCGTATCGATTGGACGTCCTCGTAGAGTTTTTCGGCTGGTGATTGATCTTTCTGACGGAAAGATCGCCTTCGTCGTTCTCCAAGGCTTTCCTCTCTCGTTCTTTTTGCTGTTTCTTCATCGCCCTATGGTCCACTACCCCGTATTCGTCCCTGATTTCGTTCTTTTTCCTTTCCTTGCGTTCTTTCAGTTGCTCCTTTTTCTGCTTGGCGCTGAAGGCGACTTTTCTCTGACCGGCTGGCGCCATTTTAAAATGATTTGTAGGTATTTAGATGGAATAATTTTTTCTTAGTAATCTCTTGATTCAGTTACTGAGCATACGTTAGTCGTCAAATAGAAAGATTCTGAGTTAGATTTTTCGGCTAAAAACATTTTGAAGATTCTCGATAAATTAATATATAAATTAACGCTGATAATTTTACTTTACTACTCAAAAATCTGAAAAATTTCAAGATTTTAAAAAAGTGTTAAAAGATGGCTTGTAGTTCACAACCACGATTAATCGATGTTGTAATTAATATAAGTGTTGCTTCAAATCAGCCATTTTTATTTCTAAATAAATGTTACGAGTTTAATTCGTGAAATACTTTTTAAAAAACTTCATTTTGAAAGATTCGATTCTACGGTTGAAAACAACCTCGACTTACTGCAACAACAAACAATACCTCCTCAATTTTACGGAGAGCTTGTTGCAGATAGGAGCTCTCAATTATCAAATAATTAATTAAAATAGCAACTCTAAGTTTATAAATTTAAAAGTTTTAAATTCATGTCAGAAGAACGGCTTGTAATCGAATAATCGCAAGTAGAAAACTGATTCATTAAGAAAATCGTTCCAATGCTAATCGAGCGACAAGATTGTGGGAAAACCCGATCTCGTTCAAGAATAGATTTCAAGTCTCACAACACTCAAAGTTCATTGGGTCAGAGTTCAAGTAATTCAGGGTCTTCAAGTTGACCTCTTCGTCCTCATTTCTTCTTGAACTCTTCACAGACCTCGTCATCATCGTTTGACCAGCACAGCCTCATGAAAGGGGCCCAAGGATCAAAGGAAGATCCAAACCTGTGGACATTTTATTTGTCTTTTTTACTTTTCTTAACTTAAAATCCACAAACAGAAGGACCTATTGGATCAGTTTTAACACAAATTTGTACTCATTTCACTTTATATGCATACAAAAATACAAAAACAGAAGCATAGAAGATATGGGGAAATGTAATAGTTAAACATAATACATTAGTTAATTAGTTAACCAGATATATTATCATACTAAAATTCGTCACAGAAAAGTGACAATACGAAATGTAAATTTAAACGTTTCAAAGCTGAAACAAAGCAAATCGCACCTCAAGGCAAAGAGGGGCTGATGCCGGACAGGCTCCTTGATGAGGTGAAGGACCCCGTTAGTGGCCATCCTGTTCGAACCTTGGGCGAGGACGGGATTCGATCCGATGCGGCTGCTGGAAAAGTGAACCAATCTGCCGGCCTTGTTTCTGATGTACAACATGCCATCGGACACGCAGTGTAGGTCTGGAAAAAAATTGTGATTTTGTACCATCGAGTTGGATGCACTCAGAATGGATAAAGCTGGGGTAAAAGTATAGATATTAAGATGGATAGATAAACAGATATTGGTAAATGTTGAAACAGACAGATGGATACTGATATAGATAGATACTGAAAGACATGGATAGAGATGAATGGAATGACTCAAGTCAATGTCACGTGATATGACTTACTGTCGTAGACGTGGCTCAAGACAAAGTATTTGGTGAATTCCTTGTCCGTTGACAGCTTCTCTTTGGTGTCAGCTGGCAGTTTCTCAAATTCCTGAGAGGATTGTTATTGATTAACAATTGAATAATTATTTAAGTTATTGTTAATTAATATCAAAACAAAAAATTAATAATGATTATAACTTTGATGAAAATGAAAGCAATAATAACAATAATAATAATAATAAGCAATTATGGTCAACTAAAAACAATATAAATTATAATTTAAACCAGTTTAGTATTTTAGAAATTATTTTATCAATTATAAAAACTAAACTTTAAGTAACTTCAACAACAACAGCAGACTAATTACAACTTCCAACAACAGATTATAAATTAACAACAAATTATAAATTAACAACAACACAAAGAAACCACAGCTTGTCCGACCTCGTTGGGGAGGGCAAACACCGTGATGAGACCTTCGTCCGACTTGAGCGTTTCCTCCAAATCTGCCGATTCGACGAGCGACAGAAACTTGCTCAGGTTGTCGTCTGCCTCGATCAAGTCGAAGAGATTTCCTCTGGCTGGTTCGAGGACCTGAAGGGGATTATCATCAGTACTTATTAATTGTCCTTATTAACATTATTGCTTTACTTACCGATTTATTGATGTATATATATTATTAATTGTTATTAAATATTATTATTTATTGATGAATGTTATTATGGTAAAATCAATGTTGTAAATATTATTTTACAAAGTGGGCATTATAATCCAAGGTCGATCATGTTTATCATCGACGATATCGTTGTGGATAAAGTCTTCACCATCATCATCATCATCGTCACCATCGACATCACCAGTGTCATCACCATCATCATCATCATCGTCATCATCATCATCATTCCACCTTGTTGGTGAAGAAAGTGGTGAACGAGCAGGTCTTGTGGTAGCGTCTGTTGATGTGCAATGGTGTGCACTGGGCGAGCAACCTCAGCGAGAAACCCTGGAAATGAATTCGACATTTTATTGCACCTGTTATTTCAGTAAATAAATAATAAATAAATATGACATCAACATTGTTATCAATATAATTATTGCATCTATTATTTCAGTTCTTAAATAAATATGACATCAACATTGTTATCAATATAATTATTTCAGCTTAAAAACATGTGCCGATACCATTACTAAGCCCTATCGTTGGCTCGTAGTTAGCATAACTTATCAATAAAAATGTTAATTAATTAGTTAAGAAGTAAACACTGACGATCCTCTGCACTTTGATGAGTACGGTTTTGTTCTCGAAGGCAGTTTGAGCAGACGACTTTTCGAGAAGGTTGGAAACCCCGGGAATGGTGTGAAAGTCGACCAGTTGAGATGTT
>JAJTWR010000257.1:482500-517500 GCA_021613335.1 Whitmania pigra | reverse complement strand
ATCATCATCATCATCATTGTCCGAAATTCTAACACCGTTGTAGACATTAGAACTGTAATTATGTTTGCAATTATTAGTGACATCCATAATTACTCCATCGTATTATATGATTTTTAATTTGCAAGCATATTGTAATAATTATAATTTTCAAACATATTATAATAATCATAATTACTTAGACATGTTATTATAATTTTATTATTTAATATAATTTATAAACAAATTATAATAGTCATGATTATTTAAACGTATTAATATAATTTTAATATTTAATATAATTTTTAAACATATTATAATAATAATGATTACTTAGACATGTTATTATAATTTTATTATTTAATATAATTTATAAACAAATTATAATAGTCATGATTATTTAAACGTATTAATATAATTTTAATATTTAATATAATTTTTAAACATATTATAATAATCATAATTACTTAGACATGTTATTATAATTTTATTATTTAATATAATTTATAAACAAATTATAATAGTCATGATTATTTAAACGTATTAATATAATTTTAATATTTAATATAATTTTAATATTTAATATAATTTTAATATTTAATATAATTTTAATATTTAATATAATTTTAATATTTAATATAATTTTAATATTTAATATAATTTTAATATTTAATATAATTTTAATATTTAATATAATTTTAATATTTAATATAATTTTAATATTTAATATAATTTTAATATTTAATATAATTTTAATATTTAATATAATTTTAATATTTAATATAATTTTAATATTTAATATAATTTATAAACAAATTATAATAGTCATGATTATTTAAACGTATTAATATAATTTTAATATTTAATATAATTTTAATATTTAATATAATTTTAATATTTAATATAATTTTAATATTTAATATAATTTTAATATTTAATATAATTTTTAAACATATTATAATAATAATCTATTTAATAATAATTATAATCCATTTAATTATAATAGTCTATAATAATCTATTTTTGTTCTTTATTGCTTAATTAATTAGAATATATGAAAATATCCTCAATAATAATATTTAAAAGACCGGAAAATAATTCATAATTCTCTATAATAATTATTATGATGATGATGATGACGACGACGGCGATGATGATGATGATGATAATAATGATGACAGTCTAACATGAGAATGCGTACCCGATGACACTGCAAACAGGATTGCTTATTCAGCCTCACGTTGTATTTTTTTGAGATTTAAAAAAATTTAAAATAATAATAATTAATCATACTCAATAAAACTTAATGAAAACAAACAACTTATTTTTAAATATTATTAAGGTATTTTTAAGGTATTTAAAAAATAAAGAGTTTTGGAAAATGACGATAGATGGCGCCTAGAAATTCAACTTCTAGCGGTGACCCACATCCGTTGAAAATATAATAGTGTAATAATTAATATAATCTAATAAATAATATATTAATTAATACGATAATACTATATAATAAATAATACATTAATTAAAACAATATAATAAAATATGATAATAATAATAATAATATTTATAATTATTATCAATAAGTGTGTACTTACTGAATGTAATAATTTAATTTAATAATTTAATTTCTTACATTTCACATTATAAAAACAAATTTCATTCAATTCAGTCGAGTTGAAAGATTTAATGGCTAACATCGATTATAATTATTTAATGAATTCTTCATTTGTGAGTCATCATTATCGATTGCCCGTCCAGAAGATGTTTTGAAGAGGTAACTAATTTAAATATACTCACTCACTCATTCACTCACTCACTCAGTCACTCACTCAAAGGTTAATATTTTCATTAGTTTAAGTTATTGTCTGGTCACATCCATCTGGAATGATGTCCCTGTAAAAAATCATAATCATCGTCATCATCATCATCATCATCATCATCATCATCATCATCATCATCATCATCATCATCATCATCATCATCATCATCATCATCATCAGCATCATCATCATCATCATCATCATCATCATCATCATCATCATCATCATCATCATCATCATCATCATCATCATCATCATCATCAATCATCATCATCATCATCATCATCATCATCATCATCATCATCATCATCATCATCATCATCATCATCATCATCATCATCATCATCATCATCATCAATCATCATCATCATCATCATCATCATCATCATCATCATCATCATCATATCATCATCATCATCATCATCATGGTCAACAAGAACGACATAGAACAACGGTAAAATGTCGATTAATAGAGAGAATGTGAAGAAATGAAATCACACACGTTGAAATTAATAATTTTATCGATCGAGCCCTCATATAAGCAACCCTAACTGGCCTCATGGCGTCAGCAGTAAAAAAGTTTATTCCTTGCTGCAGTTTTACGTGTCGAGGTAGTTGAAGGTTGTTAAATTTTTATTGTTTAAATATTTATTTAAACTTATTTAAATTTAGCAAATTCTAACTTAATTAGGTTTCAAATTAGCGAACTACAATTCAAACTGAGTTAGGCTTAAAATTAGCAAACTTTGAAATTTGAAATTTAAATTTGATAAGCTGTTTTTTGCTTTCGATAATTTTTGTAATAAATTTATTAATTTATTTATCTATTAAATAGATGGAAATAATGTCATTGCGCCTTTTCCTGATGGGTCTGTTTCTGATTTCCTGCTTCGTTGCTCTGAAAGGAACTGATGTGAGTTTTTGAATAATTTCATTTTTTAATAAACGATACAGCAACAACATCATCAACAACATCATCATCACCAACAACATCATCATCAACAACATCATCAACATCAACAACATCATTATCAACAACAACACTATGAACAACATCATCATCATCAACAACAACAATATGAACAACAACAACAACATTATTATTATTAAATTATTTAATAATAATTATTATTAACAATAAAAAACTAAAACGCTACTCGAAACAGCCGAACGAACCGCTTGATGAACTCGACGAGAAGTACTTCAAGGAGTTGCTGATGAATTTTTACAAGTTCATCTGCCCCAAAATCCTGGCCAACCCCGTCGGTAACCGCGGGCTCATCCTCGATCCCCTGTACACGCTCAGGAAGATTGTCGAGGAATTCTGCTCCATGAAGCAGGAGCAGGTGGAAGAGTTTGCCAAGGTCAGTCGGTGCTTTTGTGTGTGTTGTTGTTGTTGTTGCTGTTGGTCCTAATAATATTGTATTATTATTATCATTGTTGTTATTATTATTATTATTATTATTATTATTATTATTATTATTATTATTATATTATTATTATTATATTATTATTATTATTACCATCATCATCATCAATGAATTAAGTACTATGCTCATTTAATATAATTAAACACTGACATATTTTAAAATAAAGACAATTAATTAATAATTAATATTAATTATTATTTCAGCTCCAGCGTTGAGACAGAAGACAAACGGAAAATGCCCACGACTTGCCGCAGAAAGAATGAGTTTTTCTCTCAAGTGTTCTTTGTGATTAATTGGCAAATTATTATCGAAATTATGAAATTATGACAAAATCATTACCATAATATCGATCGAGTCAAAGTTGCATTTCGATAAATTTCCAATAAATAAATATTTGAGCATCATTTTTGGCTTTTCATCGTTCACATCTTTTGTCCCAATCCGTTGTGGTTGATGATGATGATGATAACAATAATGATGATGATGATATTGAGGACATGCTTGGTCGGACCTGATTTCACGGTTGGCTGAGAACTTTACTAGTTGAGGGGCAACCTGTCTCTTTAATCTGGATTTGCATTGCATCTTGAGGTTTGACGTATCATCGCAATGAACCTGTTTAATAGTATAAATACTATTGGTATAACAATAGAACTTTTTGCAGATTTTTTATGGTTATAGTAACTATTTGCTATAATGACTTGATTACAAATTTAAACAATGAAATATTTTTGAAAGGATTTTACTTATTAACTGTTAACTCACTTTCGATTAAAATCAGAAATTAAACATTTTTATTAGAAGATTTATTTTTTATTTTTTTTTAAAATTTACTTTTTTAGGTTCTTCCTCAAGTTGTAAATTCCATGAAAATTGTTTCCATCGGCCAGGTGCAATCATCAGTAATTAATTTTTCCACTTCGACGCTTAGACGAGGTATTAAGAAGAGTAAGACTTTAGAAGGATGAAGAATGTCGTAATTGAAAAAAAAAATTTAATTTTTTATCATTGAATTCATTTTCTATATATCTGAAGCTGGAAATGTTTATTTCAAATAAATAAATAAATAAAACACAGTAAACGATACAATTATAATAATATACAATATATATATCATAATAATATTACTATTTCAAGTTGCCATGGTAAGGGTAATGGATAGTGTAGTGGTTCAGGTAAAGGTAGAGTTTAATATTATGACCAGGGTTGTAGTGAGCTTTACCATTTAAGGTTTTTTTTTCAGGATAATTGTTTTGGTTAAGGCTAGTTAGGGCAGTTCAGTGCAAAAATATAGTCCGACATTTGTCCATATTTTCAAAGTTTTGACAGATGGACTTGGAAAATGTATAAACCTCATCTGCATCCATCAATCATTATTCTCAAGAGACCGATTCAAAAATATTCGAACCGCAATTTGACCTTGCCACCTTTGACCCGTCCTTATTAACCCGTGTTTAGTGCACGGGCAAAGCTCACGAAAGTAGGGCTGGAGATATATCAAGGGGAGTAATTAATTTATTTAAATTGTTTTCAAAAAAAGTTTCATTTTGGCTGAAATTTAAAGATCATAAGGCTTTTTTTAATTTTTTATTTCAAATTTTTTCAACTGGAAAATACATTATAAGGTGCACATCAAGAGAGAAAATGCAGTAGTACAGAGACTCACACGGTGGAATAGAAAAGTGGAATGCTGACCCTACCTTGGATGTAGGTGGACCAGTCCAAGAGATGGATATTTGAAATGGTTAGATCAATAAATTTAGAAGCTGATGATGGATTCAGATGAATAAATGAATGAATGAATGAATGAATGAATGAATGAATGAATGAATGAATGAATGAATGAATGAATGAATGATGAATGAATGAATGAATGGGCTAGAAAAAGCGATTTTCCACGTAAAGATGGTTGGGTGGGTGGGCGAGTAGATGGATAGATAGATGGGTGGATGGGTAGATAGATGGATAGATAGGTGGGTAGATGGGTAGATAGATGGATAGATAGGTGGGTAGATGGGTAGATAGATGGATAGATAGGTGGGTGGATGGATGGGTGAGTAGATGGATAGATAGGTGGGTGGATGGATGGGTGAGTAGATGGATAGATAGGTGGGTAGATGGGTAGATAGATGGATAGATAGGTGGGTGGATGGATGGGTGAGTAGATGGATAGATAGATGGGTGGATGGGTAAATAGATGGATAGGTGGGTGGATGTATGGTGAAAATGAATGGATGGTGGGTGGAGAAGATGAATGGATGGGCGTTCGGACGGACGTGTCCTGTTCACTTTCAGAGCGAACGAAACCGAGCGGCAAATTGAATCAAGCAGGCGAGATACATTTCACTCGGTCCCATCAATGTCCAACATCCCCTCAAAAAGTAAATAAAAACGTCTCGAAACAAAACCAGCAGCCCGTTTCGTCCCTCGGGGCGTTGTCATTGGAAACCGAAATAACGCTACGTACGAGAAGAGGGCGATTGAATTGTGTAGTTTGAATTCCTAAATATCGCCGAGTAAGACACAGTCATCATCTTTTTCGTCGTAGTCATCACCGTCATGATGTTATGCAAATGTAATATTTCTATCTTCCATCTGAATACATTAAATGCCCCTCTCTCTTTCGCGGAGTGATCTCACTTTTAGTAGATGATCACACACAAACTTCAAGACTGATTTAGAATGGAATATTGTAAACATAAATACATCGGTTGAGTTGAGATAAATAATTTGTTTTAAATTATGTTAACTTATAATAATAATAATATAATTCATAATCGACAATACTTAAACAACTTATTAGAATTAGTAATTTATGCGTAACATGCGAATGTAATAATGATGACTTATATGTAAAAAAGTTAATATTAAACACGTTGTCAACATTCCACAAGGACAAGAAAAATCAGAAACAGAAACATCAAGCACAGTTTGAATTTTACGAAAAAAAAAATTCTTTCAGAAATCAATTAAATAGAAATATTTTTTAATAAATTCAATTCAAATAATTGATCGTCCATCGGAAAGTGTATACAAAATTTGCTAGCTAAAATTCCTAGGGCAAACATTAATGCTGTAACCCGATTGGACGGTGGGCGTGGCGTGTTTATTGTTTCCATGGGAACTGAGCGCGGACAAAAAATCACGAATAGTCGACTGAACTATTTTTCTCTAAAAAAAAAAAACATAGAAATAAAAGCAAATAAATAATATTAACCTACAAAAATATAATTTGTTCTAAAAAAAAAAAAATAATAAAAAAACTCAAAACAACCTAATCGAAAAAAAAATCGAAAGTATGACAAACTATCCATACAAAATTGACGAAGTGGGAGGGGACAGCCATGAGACCGCGGAGGTAACTTAACGGCGGATATGGAGTCGGCAGACGAATCTTAGGAAACTCTCTTAGAAGCCGGTGTCATTTCATGAATAATTGAGTAGGCTAATAAATATTCAATGACTCCTTTTCAATTACCTGTGTTTGACCTTTTTTCTCCTGTCTTTCGTTCTCCAAGGAGTCGTGAGGGTTTCACGCTTATTATTATTATTATTATTATTATTATTATTATTATTATTATTATTATTATTATTATTATTATTATAATAGTTGTTAATGTTTATTCTTTATAATAACAATAATAAATACTTTAGTAGTGCTTAAATTGATTAAATTGGTAAGTAAGGATTAAATTGAATCTCTAAATTCAAATGTAATATTTTATACGATAACATTACATTATCAACTGCAGTCACAGTAATCAGTAAACTATAATTTATTTAAAACATTCAGACATTCAGATAATTTTGCCTGTACGGCTTTACAGGTAATTTTAATAATTAATACAGGTAATACCTACCTGCACTAACCTCGCTGTCAATGACACAATGTCGTTTGACTAATTGATTGGCTCAATAAAGATCTACACCTTCTTTGGGGAAGTTAGGAAAACCTGTGGGAGATTCCAAATCAATTTTCACTTTTTATTATTATTTATTTTATTATTTTTATTTATATTATTATTATTATTTTCTTATTATGTTATATTTATCATTAACAATAATAATTATTATTGTTCTGTAAATAATACTTTAGACCAAACCACCATTTTGAATAAATTAACATCAATTCTTTATCCTACAATTTTTTCTTTTCAAAGAAAAAATTTAAAAAATACATAAATATACCACAAGCACCATTAAAATAAATAAAATAAAATAATATAAAATAATATAAAATAGCCTCAAACAATGGAAGGACATTGTCAACATAAGGATGACATACAGAACGAGAAAGAGAAGCTGATGAATTTAGAAAGAGGAAAAGCGGTGGAGAGATGACGACAAAAGGGGAGGGGGTACTGGCGAGTTGGGTCGATCATTGCGAACTCATCTTGGATAATTCCAGGAGACTTTTAGTCAATTTCAATTCTTTCGCAGAAGGAAATTGTAAAAGAGGTCGACATGAGAGCGATCGATATTGTCGGAGGGCATCGATATTATCGGTGGATATCGATAATAATACCGATATATTATTAATATATATTATTAATTCTCGTCGGATGACGTCAGCGATTAATCGATGTCTATTCAATAATTAAATGGGAGGAATTGAAATTATTTGTCTGTCGTAATTTAATGAAAAAATAGAATATTAATAATAATAATATAATAATAATAAAGTTAATGATATCAGTAGTAATAATATCACAGTAATAATTAAATTGTAATTACAAATGTGCGAATGAATCGAAGTAAGTAATTGATTGCAGTGATTTCCTCCTAGAAATACTTGATTATCAATAAATTAATTAGTAACAATTAGCCTTACAACATTACACTTCTGTCGATTAATAATAATATTTGAAATTATTGTGTAACTTCTAATTAAAAACATTTTTCTTATTATCAATTTTTGGCAAATATTGTTATTATTATTATTATTATTATCAATTGTAATATTCAGTAATTAATGAAACCTTTAATAGTTCTGCACTAACTGTTAGTACCTCTTTTCGTACCTGATTGGAAATGCAAGACACGGATTTGATGGGAAAAACCTGAACTGGTTTAAAAATTTCATTTTCGACTTTTTTTTTTTGAAAGTAATTTCCTCAAAGCGGTAATTATGTTCCTGTGACATTTCTTCGACTTCCACTTTTCAGATTTATATTTCAAAAAAAAAAACAAAAATGTGTGACTTTTGGGAAAACGTTTTTTGTGCAGTTTCAGTGAAATATCCATTTTTTTAAATTCTATTTTTCAAACATTTATGAAATAAATACGAATTATGTGTCGTTGATCTCTGTGTTTGAAACACATTTTGAACAAAAATGTACTAAAATTATTTATTATTAATAACAATGTTGTTCGGGTTATTATCATTATTTTCAATGTAGTGAAAATGTAGTGATTTAATGTAACATTTAATTTATATAACGTATCATAATACAGCATTTAAATTTAATACAATATTTAATTTATAAAAACACACATTCAATTAATATTAATATTCATGATTTTAATATTTACCAATCAAATATGATTCCACTTGACATTCACCTCGCGAATACTTTCACTCCACTTTAGATCTAAAGTGATGATCTTTTAACCTCAAGCCGTAAAAAGCCCACAGCCATAATGCTAGCCACAAACTTTATCATCGCCATAACAGCATCGCATCTGGCAAGCATCGCGGATTCTACGATCCCCTTTTCCACGTCCATCTGTCCCAGAGGGTGCATCTGCTCCAGGACATTCAACTCCGTCAGTTGCCAAGGTGCCCTCCTGGCGGACATGCCTAGAGGGATCGAACAATCGACTACCTCGCTGGATTTCTCCAAGAACTCTCTGACCTACATCAACACCCAGACCTTCATGTTCCTCAAGAAACTGGTACAACTGAAGCTAGATCACAACGAGATAGAATCCATAGCCGACGGCTCTTTTGGCAAAACTTCGAGCCTCCAAAGCATCGATCTCAGCTCTAACAGCCTGTCAGAGTTGAGGAACTATACTTTCCTCGGGACCGATATGCTCTTGAGACTGGATGTTTCTGACAACAGACTGACTGTCATCGACGGAGCTTTTGCCCACATGAGGGAGCTCTCCAGACTGAATCTATGCAAGAACCGTCTCGGTTCGATTACAGAGAATACCTTTCAGGGTCTGGTCAATCTTCGCTACCTTCTTCTCTGTGATAACTCGATCCGCTTCATCGATAAGAACAGTTTTGCGACCATGGACAAGCTCATGTACATCGTCTTGAGGAACAACCAGTTGAAAGATCTCAGAGAGTTCCATTTTACATCAACGTTCCTGTCCTACGTCGATTTGTCCGAGTGCTGCCTGGACTGCCTGCCAAAGGGACTTCCAAATTCCATCCGCTACCTGCAGCTGAGACGGAACAACCTCACTTACCTGGACAGGTTCACCTTTCAAGACTGTCGTTTCATCAGCATTCTCGTCCTCGACTACAACAAGATCGAGCGAATCGACGAAGACACTTTCGACGGTATGATATACCTCCAGCAGCTTTGGCTCAACGGCAACCGACTACGAATCATCTCCAGTCGACTACCAGCTGGCCTCCAGAGACTGTTTCTCGACTCCAACTTCCTAGAGGACATTCCTGGAGACGTTTTTCCACTCGATTCTGGCCTCGAGACCTTGTCTTTAGCCTCGAACGAGCTCGAGTCATTACCAGTAAATGGTTTTAGAAACTTCAGGTCTTTGAGAAAGCTGGATCTCTCCGGCAACAGGATCAGTCGCCTTAGCAACGAGAGTTTCTTTCACGTCAACAAACTCAACGATCTCGATTTGTCGAGAAATCCTCTAAAATTTTTCAGAAAACATTGCTTTAGAAGCTTGACTCAACTACAGAAGTTGTACCTTGCCTACATAGCAACCGTTCTGCCCCAGATCGATCCAGATGCCTTTCAGGGACTGGAGAACGTTGCCAGACTTGATCTCGAGAGTAGCTCGGGTCTGATCTTGAAGCTGACAACATCAGATGACTTGCTTTCTTGTTTTTCCGGAGTCAGGGAGCTAAACCTTAGGAAGTCACAATTGACTGGTCTCAGGTACGATTTTTTTGAGTTCTTCCCTAATCTTTCCCATCTTCAGTTGACGAGCAACCGTTGGTGCTGCGATAAAACCTTACAGTGGCTGAAGAACTGGTTCAAAAGTCTTCCTGCTAACATTAATGCAAGTCGCCTGGAGGAAAACTTCTGCTATTCTCCTTTCGAGTTGAGAGGGCAGAGCATCTGGAAGATCAACTTTGTCGACTACACAGATTTTACGTGCCATGTTTTTGTCAGAGACTCTTTTGAAGATGACGATGACGATAGCGATGATCATTACCCGACTTTCGGCCAGGCAGACACGACGAAGAACTACTTGTCCGAGTTCAAACCAAAAACCATCGACTCAGTCATCTACGACTGGGAAGAGGATTTGGAAAGCTCTTCTTTCTTCTCGACCCCATCGACAAAACCAGTCACGTCTGATTACGATCTACCAGTCATCTCGAACAAACCGACGAGGCAGTCAGGACTGACAGTTTCCAGGTCGACGAGGGTAGTGCAACGAGTGCAGACGACCAGAAAAAGGTTTGTTCACTTTCCATTTGCGACACTCGACCGGTCAAAGCCAGACTTTCATCTCGCTAGGCCTCCATCGACGCCACCGAATGTCCAACTACTGAGCGATTATCAGATCGACGAAACAAGCCCTTCCTCTGAAACGTTCTTCATGCTGGCCGTTGTACTCATTTCGATCATCGTCTTCATCGGAATGCTTCTCCTCGTCTTCATCGTTTGTCTCGTCTCAAAGTCACTCAAGGTGAGAAAACTGGACTCCCAGAAGCATCATCAGCATCCGGTAGCTGAGAAGCCAGCAAAAACCAACGGCTTAGACTTCAAGTACCCCATCAACTCCAGTACAGACTTCAGTCCGTCGAACAGTCACCTATTGGCCGTTCAAGACTTTATGCCGCTGAAGAACTCGAAAGACTACGCAAGTGACGCTGACGGACGCATGATCAAGGACTGCTATTCTAGTCCGTCATCGACAAGCCATCGACAGCCGAAGAACAACGCCTTGACGCTGGCCAAGACCCGAGAATTTATGACCCTTATTCCTGGAAGGGATGTTAATCACGAGGGCCCATTAAGGGTTTATAAATGGGCGGATTTCTGATATCCTGACGATAAAACATTCCCAGAGAAAGCACCGGACAAGAGCAATTCGTAGTAAATATGGATTAAAATGAATTCTTTTTTTTACTTTGTTTTATTTTATTTATTTTATTTATTTTTTTAAACGGATAAGATAAAGAGGAAGGAATGAGGAATGATTTGATGAGTCTAATTAAAACCGGAAATATTAATAGCTGGCTTCGTATGCATGGATGCATTTACTTCATGTCTTTCTGTTTATCAATCAGTTGATAATGAATAATTATTAGGTTATCAATTTTCATAATTATTATTATCATCATTATAATCATAATTATTTTGTTTATTGTTATTATTATTGCTATCATTATGATTATTACTCTCTGATAATTACGGCTTAATTTAATTATGCTAATGAGTTAATGAATTTAGTTATGATAAAGAATTTAATTATTCTAACGAATCTAATTACTTAAATGAATTTAATTATGTTGATGAATCTAATTATGTTAATGAGTTTCATTACGTTAATGAATCTAATTATGTCTCTGTCTAGCGTAGCAGTTAACATTCAATAGTCCAACCTGTCATACTTGCTTTCTTAGCAAAAACCATTTCATTAGAAATACATTTTTTTGTAAATTATTAATAAAGAAACAAAATAAATTAAAAAACAAATCGGCTTCAAAGTTGCTTTCAATTTTTCAGAAAATAATAATAAAAATAATGTAAAAAAAATAATAATAAAATAATAATAATAATAATAACCAAAATAAGGTACCAAATTTGTAGTATAATTTATGGTTTGACTGATTCGATTTTTGTTTCAATAAATTAATATAATTATTATTTATCTGTATTGTTCCACGAAAATTCGTACACGATCAGGATTACATCCTGGAAACAAACAATGATGATGATGATGATGATAGCGATGGTAATGACGACGACGACGACGACGACGGTCATAGTTTAGACAAAAAAAGAAAATATTCAAATCCATCCAACCCAGGTCTACGAGACAAACCCTTGTACATCAATCAAAAAAGTAGTTCATTTTCTTTTAAAAGTTATTCCATTCATTCTCCCATACTATTCTCCCAGATGGACCCTCAAAACCAGTTTTCAACTCATCGACATGGGGGTTGGTTCGAACCACTGGGTAGTTCTTAATGACCCTCCGGAGACCAATCGCAAAAGTGTCCTTGCACGGGGCGAAAGTGGTGTAAAAGCGATATAAAATGGCGGCCATTGTTAGATTCCCAATGTTCGTTTCCTTTCGAAAACACATTAAAACTATCGACTTTCAGAATTTAAGAGTTCATACCGTCTGAGGCATTTATATGCATCTTGTATCTGTTTGTGTCTGTTTGTATCTGTTTGTGTATGCTTGTATCTGTTTGTATCTGTTTTTATATGTGTGTATCTGTTTGTGTATGCGTGTATCTGTTTGTGTTTGCGTGCATCTCTTTGTGCCTGTGTGTATCTGTTTATGTCTGTGTGTGATCAAGCCTGGTTTGTATCTCTGAAGTTTGTATGTATGACGTGGTTTGTTTGTGTTTTTTTATGTTTTTGTTTGGACTTCTGATGCATTGCGTCAAAATCGCGGTCACTTTTTACGGGTTTGATTCCCACAGTAATGAAAATAACAAAAATTGATTTACAAAATGATCAACATGAATGTAAACAATGTCAGTATATTTATAAAACAATATATGAAAACAAAACAAAGTACTAATTTATCATTCTTTTGACACGGATGAGTGATTCCACAACTTTTAGCAATCAAACGCAACAATTCAACCAAAGTAAACGCTACAGCTATGCCTTTCCCCCGGTTGAACCCTGCAGGATTCATTCAAGCGTAGCTTGCAGGTCATGACCTCGACTTGACCTCTATTTGAACTTTTCGCCTGAGATTGAATTCGCTTCGCCATGCAGCAATAAGTCTTGCTGTATGTCTTGTCCTTGTTTCCAAGACCTCTGTGATTCGAGACCGCGTGACGTCATTGAGTGCAGTTGTAAGTGTCGCCATCTTCATGTCGAGTCTGTCGAGTTTTTAAATTTTGTAATTAAACTTGGAAATAATTTTGTAATTTTAATAAATGTGTGATCATAAAATGTTTATAGGCAAACGAGAATTCGACAAATATTTAATTAATAAATTCAAATGTTTTATTCGGATCCGTATAAACAAAAACAACAACAACTCCATCAATAATAAATTTAGTTTGCCAAAAAAAAAAAACACCGAAATTGAATAATTATAAATATGTATATAAATAAATTTTGCAAAACAAATAAATAAAATATAATAAACATCATACAGCGGTAAGCAACATCGGTTGTCCATGGTTACGAATGACGTTTGGATGGATCGTAACCTTTTGAGGTCAACTTTGATCGTAACCTTTTGAGGTCAAGTCGGGTCGTAACCTTTTGGGGTCAACTTTGATCGTAACCTTTTGAGGTCATGTCGGGCCGTAACCTTTTGAGGTCAACTTGGAAGTAACAGAAGTGGACAATTATCGAAGGCAATAAAGTCAGAAGCTAAAAAAAAGCGAGCAACACGTTGTAAAGTGAAGAGGCGGGAAAAAGATTAGCAGACGTTCTTAAAGGGAAAATGGAGGGGATGGTGGCTGGAGGGTCGGAAAGCCATTGGCTGGCTTAAATGGGTTTTTTATGGGTCGTTAGAATGTTGCAGTCAGTACAGTACAGATAGAGAGATATGGAAAAGTACAAGGGTACTATAGTATTAATAACTTACTAAAAGTAAGTACTTAGTTGTATTAAATAAATAGTAGAGAACAGATCAAGTTTTAAAATTACGTTGTAATTTCTTTGTAAATAATTGTAATAAAAAATTGAACTTTACTGAATGCCGTTGCGATGATGATTGTGATTCCTGTCTGATTGAACCTCGATCGTGTTCAGGTGCTTGTAAAGGCGCCAAACGAGTCACAAATACAAACAATAAAAAATAAATAAAATACAAATAAAATACGTAAACAAATAAAAGATTACACAGTACATTAAAAGTTTAAATTCTCGGTTAAATTCTATCGCATAATAAAATTTTAAATTAAAAAAAAAAATTATTCATTGAAAACGTTTTTTTTTGTCTTTAACGAGTTTCTTGAGTTCTCACTTCGAGCGGGTAGAATTATTCAGGGGGAGATCGGAGTGCCGAGTGGGAGAATATTAATGTATTATGCATCGTAGCTGACATCATCATCATCATCGTCGTCGTCGTCATCATCATCATTACCATCATCATTGTCGTCGTCGTCATCATCCTCAGCAGCAGAAGCATCATTATCATAATCATCATCATTGTTTTAGTTATTATTATTATTATTATTATTATTATTATTATTATTATTATTATTTATTATTATTATTATTATTATTATTATTATTATTATTATATTATTATTATTACTATTATTATTGTTGTTGTTATTGTTGTTGTTGTTGCTGTTGGTGTTGTTATTATTATTACGTATTTGTATTATCACGGACACCATAACGTTATTACCCACACACTCAATTAATTAATTGCAATGATTTTAATGACTATAATTAAATTTCTATAAATTCGTAAAATTCAAAAAACAAATTATCTGGAACTACATTCGTCTTTTCCATTGCCACAAAGATTGCAACAAAGAAAATGGTCAAAAAAAATAAGTGTCAGACAAACCAGCCGTCTAATTACAAGGAGGCGTTTTGCCACAAAGTCAGAAATCAGTCCCTGGCCGTTCTCACCATCTCCCTCACCTTGTACGACTGTTGTTACAATTAATTATTTTTTTATTTACCAACTGTAGGAAGGAATTGTACACGTAGGATGATGATGATGATTATTATTATTATTACCATTATTATCATCATCACCACTATTATTGTCATTCGTTGCTACAAATCAGGACGTCTGTCCATCGGAACGATGACGTCACTCGCATCAACCTCATCATGTCAAGAATTGAGTAACGACCTCAATCGTAAGCGTGGAACTTTATCGTTTTTCCACGAACGCCTGGATTCACGGACAGATTTCCGTCCGCCACGACAGCATCTCGTCGACTGAGCCAAAAGTCACGTTCATTCAGCGGGAAACGGAAAAGAAACATAGATCCCCAAGCCCAACCCATTTCAAACCCTGTTTATGTTTTCTTATTTCCCTTTCTTTATCTGCTCATTACCACTTAATACTCTTTCGTTTCACAACAGGTGATCTCACAGGTGAGAATATTTGATTCTCTGGACGAAAGGTCTAGCGGTTACGTGCTCCACTCAAAGAAGTCCAAAATTCTGAAATGGTTTCTCGAAATCCCAGGTGCCAAACCAAAATAAATAAAAAAACTCAAACGATTACAATTCTGAGGAATTCGGTGCGTTGGGGCGTCGCGTTACAACCACAAAATCGTTAAGAAGGGGCGTCAGAATTGCACGCATCCTTTCGAGAGAGAATTTAATTTTACGAAGAAACTTTAGCCGAAGACAACGTGACCTGAAATGGGAAACATTCCAGGAAGACAAACAGATTGCCACGAGGCTTCCAGCTCCATAATTAAAGCTTAAATCTAAGACTAGACGGATTGCAGAGGATAACTTATGCCAAAGAGGATGTACAACCCCACTGCAGTCCATTGTTTAGCTGGAATCGTAAGTAAAAAAAACAACCCCGGTGTTGAAAAATAAATGCATATGAGCATCCAAGATCATGAAGCATTTGTTTGTTATTTCGACGTTATGCCCATCAACCTTGGATTTGACAGTTAATAGAGTAACATGAGTAGAACATAAAAAACATGTTATCATCAATGTGCTTTGAGCATTACCTGTCATTGGCATAAAGGTTGTGGGCTAGCTGAAAAAAAATTGACTTCAGCAAAACAATCACAAAACTTTTTTTTATAATTTTATTTTGGACAATCAAAACAAACTGGAAAATTTCCATTCTTTCGTATCGCTCATGCTCAAAGAAAGTGTTGAACAAATTGAAACATCAATTCTTAAGTAAAATCCAAATTGTTCAGTAATTCTTTTTTTTCTATTGTATTGTATTGAAAAAACATAAATAGCATTGTATTGACAAAACATAAATAGTAAAATGTATCAGTTCCTTCAAAATTCCACACTTCGCACTCCTTCAACCTTGAAGAGTCAATCTCCTTGCGAGGCTTCCTCGGCAGGTACCTAAAAAGAAACAATCATAAATTACGGTAATCGACGTTTACGGACAAATTCGTAAGCGGATCTATTCGAGCGAGATAAGAAGGTGCACCTGGAAAGAATTCCGAACGGCACACGAAGGTGAAGAAATGGATCGTTCTATAGACGATCAAGATTCATCTGAGAATCAAACAATTCAAAATCAAAGAACGAAGTGCCTTCGAAACGACATAAAAACACTTAATTTAAAAATGTCTTCAAGTTTCATTCTGACTGAATTGGAAACTCGATAAAAAAACCAAGGTCGTCTGTCGATGTTTTCTTCGGATGTTGAAAACAAATTCAACCGGAAATAGAAAACAGGTGAGACTCACAAGACGACGGGGCGATTAAGATCGAAAAGGATGACTCCCTCTGACCCTTTAAGAGCTTTCGGGAAGAGCTTCATTCTATTTCGGGGAAATCCCACCGTTCGAAAGCAAGAGGGAAGCGTGATGATCGACTCGACATTACGACTCAACATTACAACTCGCATTTGTTTCAATATACAAACTTCATACCAACTTTTTCTTCCATCTTCTTCTACTAACTTTTTCATGCCCGGCGATTCTTCGGACAGTTCGGACGGCTGTTTAGCACTTAAGGGCTGACTATTTAAGGCCCTTCTACGTTGTGTTTGATATTAGTAGAGTAGATAAGTAAAAATTTATGGATTCTTTAGGTGAGAGTCTTAATTAACGACCTGAATCTAAAACACAGCTCGTTCTGTGGTCGTGAACATTGAACGGAGAATTTGAGCCAAACAAGTAGAACGAGGCAGCAGGCCTCAAAAAGATCAAACGAATAGCAAATTAGAGAGAGGAGAGTATTTGCAGAACCATCTGTAAAATAAATATTTGCAAAATAAAGTCAATGATTAACGAACAAAATACAAAACGAATAAAATGTAGCAAGGTCACGTCACATTTAAAATAACATCAAATACCACAAGCCGGAGCAATGGATTGCAATCAAACCCATACATACTCTCACACGTACTTAGTAGACACGACATTTAATGCGACATCGTAATTAGCGCCTAAAATCCTGCCCGATTATAAAACGAGTAAATCACATCGCAATGAGACACCGAATTTCAAGAATGTAGTTGTTCAAGGAGAACAAGATCAAAACAGTTCTTAAATCCTTGAGACTAAAGATGGAAATCCTTGGACTTCATAACACGCTTTTGCAAGTCTTTGGAACATTTTTTAAATGCCTAATCAGACACTGGATCTTTTAAACAGAATATTCCAGTGCAGGGACAATCACGTACGATGAGTATTTTTTTACTCAAAATTCAAAAATCAGAGTATGAAATGTGTAGCAAACAAATACACAAATTCATCCATTCTAAGTCTGGGTACTCAAAAACCTTGTTGCTACAGTGAAAATGAGAACACCTGTTAAAGGTGATATGGCTGGTGAATCAATTCGATGCATTTCGATAGAAAGTCTTGATTTTTCATTAAGTTTCAAAATGTCAAAAGGAAAGAAAATGTCTTATAACTAAGTTCTAACTACCGGGACCACCCATGATTCGGACGAGCAATCGTGGTCCGTTCGTAATGGAGGTCAACTTGAAAAATTCAAAAAAACCTTTCTCGTTTAAATTAATGCAAATGATTTGACAATGCGAGACACTTCCAAACTGCAAGCGCAAAATCAAAGTAATATCAGAGAAAGGGGCAAAGAAATCCCATAAAATTAATTAATGATGATGATTCTCAAAGAGAATAGTAGCTTCAAAATAAAGGAAGTTCTCGAGTCTGACGAAACGATGACCGCCAAAAACACAGAAGCAATGTTTTAATTAATTAATCAATAAATAAATAAATCATAAACGACAAGGAATTGAGTTCTACCTTCACAAGCAGAAGAAACATGACTGCAGTGAATTGCAAGATTTCATTAGTTGTAGTTAAGAGTTTCTTATATAAGTGTTCTTAAAAGATGTTTTAAAGGAAGGAGACAGTATTTTCTTAGCAATTGACAGACGAAACTATTAGCCGAGGCTGAAAAATCTTAGTAATGGATTAGCGCTGTTACACGGTTGCCGTCGGCCGAAGGGTCTTGAACTCGGCACAGATCGAACCGGCGAAGCTTGCAGCGAATTATGTCGCAAACAAAAAATTCACTTAAAACAAACAGGAACTCTTGCTATTTTATTAGAAACTAAATTTATTTTCTTAACAATCTGAAATTCGAACAATCAATCTATTATTAACGTACTGCTTAGAGGTCGAGCAAACTGATCGGTCTCTTGTCCCCTCTCCCCCTGTTGGGTCCGGAATTCCCGCCCGAGGGCCTGTAATTGTGGTACATTCCCTTTTCGTCCATCCTCAGCAGTTTGGCCGGGGGCTCGCGACCCCCACCCCTTCTCATGTTGGGGCTTTCAAAATTCCTCTGCTGCTGTTGCTGCTGGGCCATCATCATCCTAGATCGGTTTAGATTGGTGAAGCATTGAAGTCAGCTAGTAAAAGTTAATATTATCAATTAAAAGCTACAAATCCTACCTAATCATTCCATTGTGTTGCAGAGCCAACAGGGGAGGGACTATGGGCCCCATGGAGGTGAGACTGGGCGGATTCCTGGAAAAGCCACCGCAAGGTTCATGTGGTTTGTAGCAACTAAAAATTCCTTCGACCATTCAATATCGACTTCAACATGAAAGGCTTCGTCGTAACGAATTGTAATTCGATTAATAAATACAATATTACGGCCTCGTTAACTGAAAATCTATTTACGAACAAATTATTTAGTTTACCCCAAGAGACTTTCACTGCGCCGGTTGTGGTTGAATGACCTATGTTCATAGTTCGAAGATTGGAAACTGAATCGGGCAGAAGAATTAGGACTTGTACTGGCAATAATAATAATATTACTAGTAATAATAAAAATATGTAAATTATATTATCACAACACAATCAGTTATGCATTAGAAAACAATTAATTTAACATATTAATATTAGTTTTAATATTAATATTATTCATCCTGCTTAATATAATATCCAATATTATTGAGCCTGCTTAATATAATATCTAATATTATTGATCCTACTTAATATAATATTCAATATTATTCATCCATCATATCAATATTATTGATCCTACTTAATATAATATACAATATTATTCATCCTACTTGATAAAATATTCAATATTATTCATCCTACTTAATGTCTTGTATTAACTCCACACTCTGCGACAAACTCACTTCCTATTGGGCCTATTTCCGCTCGACATACCACCTCTCGAGCTGTTCCTGCTCATACTGGAACCACCAGTGCCATGGTAGCTCTTTCTGTGTGGCCTCTCGATGATACCCATTCTGGTCAAACTATCCCTCCTGTTGGTGGACCTCAGGGATTTCACCCCCAAAGAGCCGAGCTCCTCGTACGAATAGGTCGGGAGACCCACAGTCCTCCTGGCCTTGTCGTCTCTTTCCAAGGTAGACTGGCATGCTTCCAGGCGCTGAACAGTGACCATGTAAATTGGTTACGAATTAAATTAGCGGCCAACAACTAATTCAATATCACTCCGCTATTAATATAATTATCATTATTATCAATATTATTCCATTATTGTTGCTTCATTATTATTATTATTATTATTATTGCTATTGATAATTTATTATCATCATCGTCGTCATCGTCATCATCACTCTAACCTTCTTGCACCAGTTAGGAGCCTTGTAGCTCTCGTCATTACTTTCCTTCGCCAATTCTTCGTTCAACCTCTCTGCATACTTCAGTAGCATCTTTCTCTGGGATAACTTCAACAAACCTGTCGTAGTTACGGAGACGGTATCTAATTGCGTTGCAATGAATATTGGAAGAGTTATAATGTAATAATTAATTCAATTTCAAGCACAGCTGTCGACACCTTTCGTAATTTGTCGAGAACAAGTGCTTATTAACAGGTTGTTAATAAATAAGTTATAATATAATGTAATAAGTTATATATAACATTATGCATGCTACTACTCTATAAGTGCTATTATTATAAATGCTACTATTCTAAGCACTATTGTACATACACATTTTTCAGTTAAAAACCAATTTAAAATCAGTTGATGATTTGCAACTACATTCCCTCCAAAATAAATAAATTTAAAAAAATGGACCAAATGTTCACAATCTGACCTTTCGTACCACTGTCGTGGGGCACGTGGTACTTGTAAACCCGCAGCTTCGTGCCGTCGATCTCGATTCCCAAGTTCTGCGTCTCCTTGGAAACGATGTCGGCCTGCTCCTTATCGTGGAACATTATGTACGCATCCCTGGATAAGATAAGATAGGATCGAAGACGTGAACAGTGACTGCAGTTGATTAGTTACTTTTTTGTATAGATATTACCATGAATGTTGAATAAATAATTTTAATAATAACAATAATAACTGGAATAATATGTAATAACATAATAACGATATCACTAACCTCCAGTGCATATTGCTTCTGAGGCAACAACAACAACAATAATAATAATAATAATAATAATAAACAAGCAATACCATTACAGCAATAATATGATTATATAGTACACACAGCCTATAAGACCGCACGACGTTTACTTACTTTGATTTTTCCCTGTTTCTGTCGTGACTCTTGACGACGAGGACGTCCTCGCAGTTCGGAAACAACTCCTCCAACTGCTCCACCGTCACTCCCTCGGGAATGTTCTTCACCATCATCAGGGCGTCCGTCCACTTCTCTGATCGGATGGAAAAAGTAAAATTTCGACACGATCGATCATATTATTGTGCTTCTTGAGAGCGACGATTAGATCGACTACATTATAATAATAATAAAGAAATACAATAATAATAATAATAATAATAATAATAATAATAATAATAATAAACTCACTCTGCCCTTTTTCGTCCTTTATCCACTGCTCCATTATTTTGCCTGAAGAAGAAAAATTACACATTTAATTTAAATAAACATGCTTTCTATACCGGTAGGTTAGTAGCTGATTGCCAATCGATGATAATGAATGAATGAATGAATGTGAATTAATGATTATGAATGAATAATTGTGAATTAATGATTATGAATTAATTATAATGAACTCAAGAACTGAGGAAACAAGTTCAATGCTACCAAAAATAACGTCAAATAGCTCGAGTTCGAGAAGGGCTGCGACACGTACTTGCATAGGCCGTCTCGTTCTGAGCCTTCACTTCGAGGTCATCCCTGATGGTCTTGAGTCTCTCTGCTGCCTCCTTGGCTGCATTGCATGAGGAGAAGTGCATCAGCAGGAAGCTGGAATCGAATGTAAATAAGTAAATAAGTTATCGTCGATCACGTTCGGCAAGCTCGATAACTCAAAGCGTTTGCTAAAGGCGGTAATTGCACGTGAAATTGTATGTATATATTTCATCACCTGGAGCGTGTTTAATTAATGCCACTTAAATTATATACTTTAAAATGTAAGACTGACATAATCCGTGGCATCGACGACCTCAAAAGCCACCACGCATCCGACGTCGTCGACGACTCTCGTGACGTCCACCTACAGACACTCACCCTCTCCACTCGCCCACGTCTTCCTTCGACCGGACGAATTGCAGCTTGATGTCCTCGCTCGACAACTTGTCAAAAATCTCTGTGACCACCGGGTGATTCAGCTCCTCCATCTTCAGAGGTTGAGCCATCAGCCGCCTTCCCTGCTTCAAGCTGCCCAGGTCTGCCGATCAAAATCTTTATATGCAATCGAGGTCATTTCGAAATTAAAGAATGATTGTGCAAATTATTGAGTTAAGTAGATAAGGTTCTTAATTTAATTGCAATATTGCGAACTAGTAACCAATTTTTACCATTCAGGACGGCATGAAGAGATGGCATGTTGAGATATTCCTTTTCGTAATCTTCCGCCTCGTCTGTGAATTCTGTTCCGCACACGTCATTTCAGTTTAAATCAGACCATTTCAGTTTTCGAATATGTAAATATAATCTTTGTTCGTGGTTTATTTATACATAAATATTATCTTTATTCATGGTTTTTTAAACATGGTTTGAATAATAATATTCAATAATCAGTAACGTTGTTAATTGGCCAATTCCTAAACTCTCAAAAGTGATCCATAGCAATTAATTCAATCAAGATTTGTTTTTAAAAAAATCACATCAAACCTTCCTTGGATTCCTCATCTTCTTCAGTATCATATTCCAGGTCACCGAAATCATCCTTGTTTTCATTAGACTTTCCAGTATAACTAGATGAGGACTGTTTTCTGTCTTCATCATTTGACGAGGCAGTTTTGTTAGTCCTTACATTCTCTTCTTGACCATCAAAATCTTCCTCCTCTAGCGGAAAATCACTGTTAGACTGCTCCAAGTATATCTCGTCTCCTTGGCAATCGTCTGCCATATTCGAATCATCTTGTGTAAAATCTATCTGGTCTGATACCTCCAGTTGGCAAGCATCGTCGTTTAAATCGTCATCATCCTGAATCTTTTCGAAGGAATGCATTTCAAGTTGTAAATATAGATGCGAAAAAATTCAATAAAACTAATATTCAAATCCAAAAGGATAAGATTTCATGTTATCAAGTAATTTGTGGTTTGATCAGACGCGATTACCTAACGGCCATATAACGTACGTTAAACTCAAAAATTTCTATAATTTTAACAACAAATTAAAAAAAATTCATCACTTCAATTACGTCGTCCACCACTTGCAAATCGTCATCCATCTTGTTTTTATCAAAGATTGTTTTGCTCGAATATTACCCAATATCGACAATGGCTGCTCCAAAGCTGTTGAGAAGCAATCGAGTCATTTTTAGCTTTAAAATTTATAAAACTTTTTATTACTTATTGTTATTTGTTAAAATTTTTATATATTTACGTGTGAGTAACTCTAAATATCAAAATGTGAAGATGTTAAATTTATAAATAACAAGTATTGTTAGCATAAAAACAAACACATTAATTTTTTATATTAAACATTCAAATTAAAATTGAATAAACTTTAACGTTGACTAACTGCACTTGGAATCTCTTGTGTTTTGCGTCGCTTGAGTGATAAACTGTGTTAAACACTCGGTGACCCGATATCTGCTACATTTTGTTGAAGTCATAGTTGCACTAAACAAAAACGAATGGATTTCCAACACCGTGCCGGTGGAAAAACTGGCATGGGAGGCGTTGCCTCCGCCTCAGATGCCAACCGCGACAGAAGAGAAAGATTGAGGCTTTTGGCACTCGAAACAATTGATTTGAACAAGGATCCATACTTTATGAAAAATCATTTAGGATCCTATGAATGCAAGCTCTGCTTAACTCTTCACAACAATGAGGTGTGATTGAAAGGCACAATATTTTATATTTTAGATTATACATATTTAAAAGTGTTTTATTTATTTAAGTGTCTTTTAGCTTGATTGTAAGAAGAAATCTTTTTAATATTTCAGGGTAGTTATTTGGCACACACTCAAGGAAAAAAACATCAGGCAAACTTGTTAGTAACATTATCACATCATTTCTAACAACTTCTTCTGTGAATTTATTTTGTCAATTTGTAATTGTAATCGAGCTCCATTAAGCGGTCTTGCTACCAGTAGTATGAGGTAGTGGAGATTGGGTATGGAGGTAAATTGAAAAGTATATACCTCTGTGAAGTGTTCCATTTCCAAAAATTCCAGGAAGTGTAACATTTCACATGACATTTGTCTGTGGTATACAGTTCCAAACAGGAAGTTTAATTGATAATTTATAATATCTCCACCCGATTCTTGCACTGTTTGAGAGGTCTTATACATGATCAACAATACACACAACCAGAATTTAAATTAAATTTTGCAGGTAAAAATGGAAACACAATATAAGAATTTTCCAGATCTGTTTTGGAATGCGATGTTATAGAATCTTTTACATGTTCACAACTTGTAAATTTGTAATCAATAAAAATTGAGGACCAAACAATGTCTTTTTTCCTAAGGGCTCAGAGGGCAGCCAAAGATGCCAAGGAGTCACCGGCTCAGCCCGCTCCACTCAAGCAGAGAGTAGCCGTCAGAGAATTCGTTAAGATCGGAAGACCTGGTTACAAGGTCACAAAGCAACAAGATCCAGAAACTGGACAATATAGTTTACTGTGTCAAGTGAGTATTGGGGATTTTACATATTAATACAGATTCTATTTTTTATAGTATGTTCAGCTAGTTAAGTACAGCTTGATAATGATGTTAAGAACATCTTGCAACCTATTTATTAATGTAAGGAAGATTAAAATGAATAATCAACTTTCATAGATCGACTACCCAGAAATAGCTGAGGGTGTGATCCCAATGCACAGATTCATGTCCGCCTACGAGCAAAGAATCGACCCCCCTGACAGGAAGTACCAGTATGTCCTCTTTGCTGCCGAGCCCTACGAAACCATCGCTTTCAAGGTAGGCTACCACTTTGACAAGATCGGTCACATCCGTGTTATCGTAATTTTTGTTTTAACATCGGTCAAGTACTTGAAAAAGCATTGATGGTGTGAAATAGTTTGTTGGCGGTGCGAGAATCCATTTTGAAAATCTTACTTGCAACATGTCACCACGCTACAAATTCCTTACTCATCAGGTCCCCAGCAAGGAAGTTGACAAAGAGGCAAAGACATTTTGGACTTTATGGAATAAAGAGACAAAACAAGTACGGACGTTTTCCAAGTATCGAGTTTTGACGTAACTCAAATAATCAACTACATTTTCAGTTTTTCCTCCAATTTGCATTCAAATTGGAAACCCCGATGAAGATTCAGCCACAGATGGGCATGAAGGTTCAACCGCTGATGCCGCCAAAGTCAGCATCCCAGCATCACAGCATGCATCCGCCCGGCATGATGGGTCCACCCCCCATGCCTCCGATGATGAATGGAAACATGTGAGAACATGAACCATACTGACGACTTAAGGACATTTTGCTAATAAACTCTTGTTTTAAGGATTAATTTTTGTTTATTTGTTATAAGACCATAAGGTGGCATAATAGGAAATTTGATTGATTTGAAACGGTGGCAGCATTGTTCAGACCAACTTTGTAGTCTCAATGTTTGTCAACAAGCACTACAAGTGAAGTGTATTTTATTTAACTATTAATTTTTGTTCATTTGGTAATAGCAAAACCAAGGTTTGTCAACATACAATGCATGTGGATTCATTCAGATTTGAAAATGGTGGCAGCATTGTTCAGACAAATTTTTGTTGTTAGTCTCAATGTTTGTGACAACAGAGTGGTAGATTGGTAACATCCCTAGCCTTCACCATTGTAAAACTGTATGATTTTCAGTTGCCATCCATGGAGTTCCCCAGTTCAAACTCTACCCCCTGTTCCCCCATACAGTATTTGATGCAAAATACAAAATTTAGATCGAGCAGTTTATTAAATAGTTGTTTCTAAGTTGATATTTAGCAATTAACACAAAGAAAACTATAATTCGTTGGCAGCTCAGAAACAGCCTCTACTTCTTCACCATCGTTATGCTGAGATTTCGTGTGATTTATCATCACCGCTGCCAACATTTTAGCTGTTACAGTATTTCTGACTCAGTAACAGCCTCTATAAAATATCATCACAAGATGTTTCAGAGAGTTAGTCATCACGGTCAGTAATCGTAAACATAAACATCAAATGTTGAGAATACTTGAAATCCTTAGCTTTCGCCAAGAACTTTGATTTAATCTCCTTATTATCGGTTCGAAATGAAGGAAATGCCAGCAGCATTCACAAATAAACATCTCAAACCCTTAAGCTCTATTAAACTAAACACAAAGCAAAAACCGAGGTGCGCCCAAGAAACCTAAACATTTCACGTGCAAACACCGAGGAAAACGACAGAAGAGGAAGAGGCGAACGCGACGATGTTCAAGAAAGACACAAATTTTATAAAATAAATATTTTTATCTATTAATTTAAAATTAATAAATGTATATTTAAAAAAAATACTATTTAAATTAAACATTGTTTTATTTTTTAAAAATATTTATTGGCTAATAGTAGATCGACAAAAAGTTCACCTGAATAGATTGTTTCCGTACACAATTCGTGGGTTGTCACAGCAACAAATACCATATTAAAATATAATACGTACAGACATAAGCAATCTAAGTAATTCAATGTACTTATACTAAGGAGAGGCCTAGCTACAACTCAAGTGATTCATGTTAGAATGCGCCTAGATGGCTTTGCTATAGCTGTGCGCCTGGTTACAAGTTTTCATTTGGATTTCAGTTCACATAAGTCCCGTAAACAAATTAAGATTACAAAATGGAATGGAAAGCTTTAGCACCTTTGTTATCTAAACGTACATATCTCACTTTTGCCGAACACTCAGGTTCTCTTTACTCGATTGGCGGATGCGATCACAATGGAAGCCCTATAGATTGTTTTGAGAGTTACAACTATTCAAAGAAGAAATGGTTTGGCCATCCTTGCTTGCCGACCAAAAGGGCTTCGAGTAGTGCCGTAGTTGTGGGAAACAAGATTGTAGTTCTGGGAGGAGTGGAAATTGGTCAAAAAGCTTCAAATGCTGTAGAGGTTTACGACACACAGGAGAATGACTGGAAGATTTGTGATAGTTTGAAGGAGGGATTGGCTGGTCTTAGCTGCCTAGCTAAAGGTTTGATATAATAATGATTATTTGGATTACATGGATTACATCATTACAACATCCATCAGCCAGAAATAATTATTTCGTCATATATGATCATGATGCCTTTACATTATTGAGAAAATTTGGTTTAGCAAAATATCAGTTTTTTTCGTTATATTTGGAGACAACATTGATATATGGCTATTTTAATAGATTTTCACTTTTTGCCATTTCTACTCTAGACAGCAAAGTCATCACCATTGGCGGTTCAGCAACCGACACGAATCCAAGAGACCAGTGCATGATTTATGATGTAGAAGCAAATAACTGGAAGGCCTTGAACAACATGCCGACCGCTAGATATGGAGCTTCATCGTTCCTCGTTGGGGAGAAAATCTATGTCGTAGGTTTGTTGGCTCGCAAATTTTTGTATCTCAAACTGTTTTCCATGTCGGTGTCATTTATAATAATGTAGAATTTCGGTTTAAAACATTTTAATCAGGTGTCATTTGATAATAACTAGAATATTATCTTATCATTTCAGGAGGTAGGCAAGGAAAGCTGCCCACTGCTTCCTTTGAGGTTCTAGATTTGGTCACTGGAAAGTGGCAAACCTTACCACAGATTCCCAGCAAAAGGATATTTATTTCCTTCGTATATGCCGATTCGTGCATTTATAGCATAGGAGGCATGGACGTCAAAGGCGGAGCTAACAAAATGACGGATGCCTTGGAGATTTTCGATCTGAAATCTGGTATGTTCAAAGATATATTAAAAATGTTAAATCAGCAAAAAATCATATATGGTAACTAAAGTGCTTTTCTAGAAACTTGGACCAAAGGAAACAGCATGAAAACGAAGCGAGCGGATATGGCGGCTGCCGTCATAGATGGAAAAATATATGCCGTTTGCGGTTTAGGCATGTTTTTGTCTAAGAAATAATTCCGAAATTGCAGTTTCCTCGAAATTTATTGTTCGAATTATTCCCAGGTACTGACGGAAGGGCGGTTACAGCAGCGGAATGCTACGATCCATCCACCAAAGAATGGTCAACTCTTGCCGATTTGCCATTTTCCGTTTGTGGTCCGTCGTATTTTAACAGCGAAAACGGACTTTATATCGCCGGTGGAATTTCAGAAAAAGGCCTTATAAACAATTTCGGTGTTTTCAAAAAGTAAACACGATTAAATAATGGTAATAATAAATGATGTATGAAATAAAATATTGGTAATAATAAATCATATAATAATTTAATAGCGGTAATGTTGACAATTTTATTATGCGCATTTATTGTTCATGACAAAACAATGGTCCGATGTTTGCCAGTCGATAACTTTTTATCTTATCGACATTTCTTTGCCTTGTTCGTCGGATGCAATTTTCTGTAATCATGCTCAAATAATAGCAGTATGAATATAGCAGATGCTGAATGTCTTATCATCTATGATAATTAAAGTGCAATAAAATTGTTTTTTTTTAACTTCCGAAGAAAATCTTGTAAATCTTCATACGTCAAAATATCCCGCTTTTTTAAAATTTTATTTTTTTTTCAAAATTTATCGAGTGTGGAAATGTTTGTCTAATTTAAGTAATTTATTTTATTGAGACTGTCAAAATCCACCGCACCAACCAAAACAGTGTATATAACAGCGTCCGAAAATTGATTTAATTAAAAACTAAATCAGTTTAAAATTTTATTAAAATATTTATGATCTCGATATTTAGGATCTTTTACGCGAACGACAATATCATTAATATTGAATTGTGTTCATAAAATCTTTCACACACTCACTTAAATCTGCTCTAGTTCCGATTAGCAAATATGGATTACCAACATCGCGCAGGTGGAAAAACTGGAACGGGAGGAGTAGCCTCGGCATCCGATGCCAACAGAGACAGAAAGGAGAGGCTGAGGCAGCTTGCACTCGACACCATAGATCTTAAGAAAGATCCCTACTTTATGAAAAATCACTTGGGTTCATACGAATGTAGACTTTGTTTGACCCTTCATAACAACGAAGGCAGCTATTTGACTCATACTCAAGGAAAGAAGCATCAGGCAAATTTGGCTCAGAGAGCGGCCAAGGAAGCCAAGGACAGCGTAGCCCAGCCTGCCCCGTTGGCCCAAAAGGTCGGAGTGAAGGACTTTATTAGGATTGGAACGCCTGGATACAAGGTCACCAAGGAGCAAGACCGCGAAACAGGACAGCATGGATTGTTATATCAAATCGATTATCCTGAAATTGCAGAAGGGGTTGTACCCTTTCATAGGTTTATGTCCGCCTACGAGCAGAAGATCGAGCCTCCTGACAGTAGGTTCCAGTATGTCTTGTTTGCTGCCGAACCCTATGAGACAATAGCCTTTAAAATCCCGAGTAAAGAGATCGATAGCGAGGCAGAGACTTTTTGGACTTGGTGGAACAAGGACACGAAACAGTTTTTCTTCCAGTTTGCCTTCAAGTCCGACCACGGACTTGCTCCCCGTACTCATCAACATCCTCCGCGTTTCCAGTGATTTTTTTAAATATTTCAGAAGCATTGAGTTGGGGGAGTAGTTTATAAATTTTTGTTATAAATATTTTTTTACTTCTTGAAATAAAATATATGAACTAAAACATAGTTAAATTATTGTCTGATCTCAACTATTGTGGGAGTCATAAACGGTTAACAAATGAGAAAGGTGTTAGCGTCACCTCGCTACTACGTTATTCACATAGGTCATGCAAAGCCTCTTATCGATTGTAAATAACCGTGAAAGCTAACAATTGGTTTTGGTGTTTTATTGTGCCTCAAGCATTAACAATGGATTGGCTCTCATGTTTTAATTAAAAAACCCTTTTTTAAGAATTGCGCATTCACATTTTATTCACCGGAACAAACCTAGATCTTGGATGAGATCGTAAACTTTCGCTACGAACAGCTTAGACCGGGCGATGCTTATGTTCGATCCAAATTGTATCAGCTATTTTGGCTTCTAAATCAGCTGTGTTAATTGTATTTGTAAATGTAAAGGTTAAAAATTTAGAAAAGTAAACGTTTGCAAAATTATTGTTCATCATTGGATCAAAGAAGACATTTGCAGACATTATTATTTTATTCGTAAAATAAAATATATATTCCATGACAAAAGTAATATCTGTATTGTATTATACATTAAGATGCTTGAAAATTTCTTCCTTACGTTACGTTACGTTACGGCCTGTAACAGCGCTGTTTTCAGTATTATGAATTCGGTTTTCATTTAAACTGTCTGTGAATCGAATGGTCGGATCTGGCGCCGATTTTTGTCCCTACAAAACTCTTTTTTTTAAAATTATGTAATTGTTAGAAGCTTTTAAAATTAACTTTCGCATTAGGATTCCTAAACAAGTCGTCTCGATCGGCCACGATTAATCGACAGTTTTTTCCCATAGAACTGTTCTCCCTGATTATCGATTAACGAGCTTTAGATAACAGAAAGTGAGGAAGCATAGTCGGCCGTATTCATATTTAATTCATAGGCTGAGCAATGCCCTATGATTGCACCTGCGCATTTTACAAGAGGTTATTTTTAGGCGTAGTAATAGTTTCCATTGGCTACTGCATACTTAGCTAAAGGTAGTGTTTTGGTTTATTAGTGATCTTTGAATCGAAGCGGAAGACTGTTTGGAATTTCTGTCATGCGAGTGAGTATTTATTACTTGGATCATTTAGATTTACCAGCTTCAGCTGCCCTTTTTGTTTAAGGGGTTTTATTTATGAATTTATAAAAGTTTAACAAATTCATCTTCCTACTGTTTAGATCAATTAGATTTGTTTTGTACATTGAAATTCAAATCATTTGCACCATTTATCAGCTTTTATAATTTGCAACTCTTTGTGCAGCCATTTTATCATGCAAGAAAGCTGAAATTTCTATGAATAACAATTCTTTGCTCAGACAACCACACAGATGAGGTTATACAAATTATTGATTTACAACAAATGAATATAATTAAGATAATTTTATCAATAATCTCTCCTCTTTGCACTGCAAACAAAAACTCACAGCTTCAAATGAGCAAACATCGAAAAATCAATGTGGTTATTGCATATCATCAGGACCCGATTGAGTCGATCTTCTAATTAAGTATCAGGTCCTCCTATTGTCTGATCTTGACCCCAGATCTAGGTTATGAAAGTTGGAGGTCGTTTTGAAGACTTAGGATTCCAAACTCACTACCTCTGACTTTTGAACTTTGCATCAATGGCATTAGCATAATGAGCATGAATATTAATGATGTGGTTGTTTATGCAAATCAAACGGTTTGATAGTGATGTGCCATCGTTGAGATTAATTAATTAAATTGAACTAAAATAACAATACTTAATTAGTATCGTATTAATTTGTTTCTTATTGATCCAAATCAATAATCCTTTTTGCTCATTTTGCCTCGATGCTCACAGAGAAAACTGGTGCGTTTGTTTTTGAATTACATAGAGTACAAAATCTAGATATGACCGTCACAAAATACACGCTTACTTGCCTCAGAGGTTGGGTACGCAAACACGTCGTCTATAATGTCTCGGAAAAATAAAGTGATAATGCGAAATATGGAAAAAAATGCGGAAATTCATTTCGACTCCTCATCGATGGCTCTAACCCCGACTTTATGACACGGTTGACGTGCAACATGACGGTTTTTTAATGTGGATGTTTAAATGTGAAAGCATCTCGAACAGTGATTCTTTGTACTGCCATCACTTTCACTGTGCCACATTTCATGATATTTGAGCATCATTTAGCTTTAGCTATGAAGGAATCAATGACATTGTCGTTATCGTCATCATAATCATCGTCGTCATAATTACCCTGGAATTCGTCAGGGTAATTATTGCATTATTACCAATTATTGTGTTTTCTACAATTTTCTTTCGATTGTCAACCTCAATTAAGACTTCGAAACAGCTCGAAACATTTTCACTTTATTACGATGACTTTATTTCAAACATAAGGCCGAATAATAAGACAAGCATGTACATACGTATGCACGTTCGACCCTCTCGTCTTCTTAGCCCCGATGAAGTTGTGACCGTTCACACCGATTTCTCCCTCTCGTCGCCCCGAAACGGATTACTCACGACAAAAACGAACGGACGGACTCGACATTTCGTGCGACTTGTTTCGATTCGAATTTCAAAATCTCAAACGTGCGTGAGAATATTCCTTTGCCTTTACATCTGGGACTAAAAAGACTTTTTTGAAGATTATTTTGTTAGCACTGTTTAAATGGATTCATCAGACGATGAAAAGCAATCTGTCTATCGAAAGCGAAATAATTAGGATTAGGATGTTAGGAATAGCAATTGATGATCGGCAATTAGATGCCTTCGCGATTTGAAGCTACTGACTTTTATGAGATTGGATGGAATTATTTTATTTATTGCGCTGACAGGACAGAGAAGAGCCGAGCAATTAGACTGGCACACGGATGGACGGATGGATGGTGTGCAGTGCCAGGTAAATGAGCTGATGTTTTCATCGTGATGATGTCATCATCATCATCATCATTATTGCAATGCTTTGGAAGACATTAATTACGACAAAATGGCATTCACGAAGATTTTAATGTTCGATTTTAAGATGTTTACGTCGACAAATAGATTGTCGTCTTTACATTTCGAGCTGAATATTTGTACGGAGTCAAATGGTGACGTTGTGAAATGCATCTTTGTGGCAACTCTAGATATCTACTCAGCGGGTCTCGTCTCAAGTCTTGGTATTTGGTTCTGGAGAGCGAAGGGCATCGTCGGCTTCGACACTTCGAATGCCACCACGGGTTCCAAGGCCGATCTTGAGGATTGTTCGAGATTTTCCTTTCATTTTTCTCGGTGCGGTGTGTCTCGATCGAAGTCGCAAACGTCATCGTCGTCGCAGTCATCGTCGTCGCAGTCATTGTCGTCGGGTTCTCCTGAAAATGTGCTAGCCCTAAAGAGATATGCAAATTCAGAGTAAGCCGCACAATGCTACTGTCGTTGTTATGGAGGTTATGATGATGATGATGATGATGATGATGATGATGATGATGATGATGATGATGATGATGATGAATGATGATGATGATGATGATGATGATGATGATGATGATGATGATGATGATGATGATGATGATGATGATGATGATGAATGATGATGATGATGATGATGATGATGATGATGATGATGATGATGATGATGATGTGATGATGATGATGATGATGATGATGATGATGATGATGATGATGATGATGATATGATGATGATGATGATGAGATGATGATGATGATGATGCGATGATGATGATGATGATGGATGATGATGCTGATGATGATGGATGATGATGATGATGATGATGATGATGATATGATGATGATGATGATGATGATGATGATGATGATGATGATGATGATGATGAATGATGATGATGATGATGATGATGATGCTGATGATGATGATGATGATGATGAATGATGATGATGATGATGATGATGATGATTGATGATGATGATGATGATGATGATGATGATGATGATGATGATGCTGATGCTGATGATGATGCTGCTGATGCTGATGATGATGCTGATGATGCTGATGATGCTGCTGATGATGCTGATGATGCTGCTGATGCTGATGATGATGCTGATGATGATGATGATGCGATGATGATGATGATGATGATGCTGCTGCTGATGCTGATGATGATCTGATGATGCTGCTGATGATGATGATGATGCTGATGATGATGCTGATGATGCTGATGCTGATGCTGATGCTGCTGATGCTGCTGCTGATGATGATGATGATGATGCGATGATGATGCTGATGATGATGATGATGATGCTGCTGATGCTGATGCTGATGATGATGATGATGATGACGATAACGATGATGATGATGATGATGGTAATGGTGAAAACGATGAGGATGAACTGGACGCTGAAGTTTGAACAGGATTTTATCAATTATCAACAAGTTGGCATGCATGGCTGTGACCCTACTTAGATAGTTCACGGATGCACTCTCACCCGGCAGTAATGGCGGTGATTATGATGACGATCCGACAAGTCTGAAAGAGCAGAGAATTAATCCTCAGCAACAAAAGGACAACAATTGTATAAAATAAAAATATAAACAATGACAATTTCATTTTGAAAGCGAAACAAACAAAATCGATTCTCCACAAATTATTCTGATTCGAATCCTAGCAGACGGTGGCGTCGCTCTTTCTCGTCGATCAATCTCCTCGTGAACATCAATCCATCTTTTCCATCTGTCGATCAATCCAACTCTTCTAGTTTTTTCAATCCATCTTTTCCATCTATCGATCCGTTTGCCATGAATTCGTTTGCCAAGAATCCATCCATCCATCCAAGCGTGTTCGCTGGTGTCCATCCGTGTATTAGTGACACGCGTAATTCCTTTTATCGATAATTCCTTCGTTCATCTTCCATCAATCCATCGGAATTACCAGTGACGTCATAGGGTCCTTTAATCTCTTGTTTGCCGTTTGTGGCCATTCATCACAACGGAATCCTTCCAACGCCTTTGTGCACTTTCGTTAGGATGCATGGGCTCATTCATTCATTCACTCCCTCATTCATTCATTCACTCGTCTATCAATTCATCTATCCGTCCGTCCATCTATCAGTCTGATGTTGATAAACCATCTGATGTTCATTGTCATTCTGTAACATCTACGTGGCCTAGTTTATCAAATATAATTCTAAAATATTATTAAAAACGTCTTACCCTATGTAGACGAGAGGGGTAGGTAGGGCAATATTTTTCGGCTAGCCCA
>JAJTWR010000257.1:465000-477500 GCA_021613335.1 Whitmania pigra | reverse complement strand
TGATAGTCGTGACGATGACGATGATGATGATGATGATGATGATGATGATGATAATGGTGGTGGTGATGATGATGACGATGACGCCACGATGACGACGACGATGATGATGTCTTTCCTTTTTTACTTGATCATTTATAACGTTTGTTTGGCGCTATCTCATGTCCTAGCTAATTAGCATTATCTATTAGCTGGATTAGCATTATCCCCATCGCTAATGAGTACTAATGCCCGACGAGTAAAACAGGAATCCACATGTATTGGGGATATTCCGCCTCACCGTCGTCGTCACCGTCACCTTCACCATTATCCTCATCATCATCATCATCATCACCGCCAACATAATCATCATCATCATCATCATCATGGTGATCGTATCTTCCACGTGGAGTGTAACATGTTAACGATATATCGATTCCTTGAAATGATCACGTGACGAGGATGGAAAGTCTTGACGACTTGTTTGACTTCTCAGCGCTAATTAATCACTGTCTAACAATCCTCCATCTTTTGATGTCGTCGTCGATGATGTTGTTGATGACGAAGATGATGATGGTGATGATGACGAAGATGATAATGGTGATGATGATGACGGTGATGAAAATGACGACGACGACGACGATGATATTGTTAATGACGAAGTAGTTGTTGATGATGATGATGATGACAAAATGGTTTTGATTTAGTCCTTTAATAAATAGAGACGATTATGTCGTTGTCGTTTGTCGGGGATTGAAACGTTCCAATTCTAATCCTATCCCGTGCTTCCGAGACATAACTCAATTTATTGTCGTTGGGTTCTTTTTATGTCCTATGCTGCTGATGGTGATGATGATGGTGGTGGTGGTGATGATGCTGATGATGACAATGATGATGATAATGATGGTGGTGATGATGGCGGTGGTGATGTTGGTTGTGAAGATGATACGGGATGTGGAAGGTGAAGATGATAAGCAAAAAATTAAACGACTCATTCGACTTTCTCAGACCGATGGAATGTTAAATAACTGATGAACGTCTTCATACGAAACGACATCAGAAGGCTAACAACAGCAACAACAATAATAATAATAATAATAATAATAATAATAATAATAATAATAATAATAATAATAATAATAATAATAATAATAATAATAATAATAATAATAATATAATAATAATAGTAATAATAATAATAATAATATAATAATAATAATAATAATATAATGATAATAATAATAATCAACAATCAACACCAACCACCAGCACTCTTTAAAAGGTCTCCTTGCATGGTCTAATGATAAAAATTATAATTTATGAATTCCACTTAAATAAAATGTTCTTTCAAATGAAACCTGCGACTTCAATCAATCAATCAATCAATCAATCAATCGGTTGAATGTCTCGGGTTGTTGACATTTAACTCTTCATCGTTTCATCTTCCCCATCCATGTTCGTCTGATATTTATTTATATCTTTTAGATATAACTGGAGACCAGTTTTATTATAATAGGAACATTTACATGATGGTGATGGTGATGACGATGACGACGGTGATGATGACGGTATCCATTGGTATCAAAACTAAGAAAATAATTTGCCCACCAATCTCTCGGACACCTGGTTATAAGTCAACAGGTGTTACAGGGACAGGTGTCATCAGGAAAGTTGTTTTTCAAGCGCAACGACGAAGGTGGCATTTCTCCTGTTGTCCGAGATGCTCTCTTTTCGAGTGAATAAATTAATAAGTATTATTATTATTATCATTGTTATTGTTATTATTATTATTATTATTATTATATTATTATTATTATTATTATTATTATTATTATTATTATTATTATTATTATTATTATTATTATTATTATTATTATCATTATCATTATTATCATTATCATTATTATTATTATTAAGTTTATAAATCGATGCAATGGGATGGATACAAGGCATAAAACCGATACAATAATAATGCTCTGAATGCAAAGCACAAAATCGACACAGTTCGCCAAATATTTCTGAAGAGCGCAATGTTTCACGTCAGTAACACCTGCACTTACGATTTTTGCTATAATTCTCTCTATCTGTAGGTATAATCGTGTCCTTTGTCTTTCCGCACCAATGAACATATATTTTGTAGGTGACTACATTAGATGCTATCGATCATCACGACACTATCGATAGTCCTAATGCCTTTACATCCTGTTTGAATAAACCTGAACTTAGCAGATAATACATGCATGCATACATACATACATACATACATACATACATACATACATACATACATACATACATACATACATACATACATACATACATACATACATACATACATACATACATACATACAACATACATACATACATACATACATACATACATACATACATACATACATACATACATACGTACGTACACACATACAAGTAAGCATACAAGCGAAGGAAAGCAGAGAACAAAACGTGGGACGTTACAAATGCTTGCCATCGACTTTTGCAATGTGTTTCCTTTCTCAGGAGCAAACAAAACTCGAAAACATGGATCAATATTACCAGAAGAAGGATTGAAACATTTATTTTTGGCATTTTTGAAATTTATGGTCGGAAGTCGTCATCATCATCAGCACCATCATCGTCGTCATCATCATCATCACCATCGTCGTCGTCATCATCACCATCGTCGTCGTCATCATCACCACCACCATCGTCGTCGTCATCATCATCATCACCATCATCGTCGTCGTCATCATCATCATTCCTTCTATTTATAAGCAGAGACAGAAGGAGTACATAAGATTCTGTAATCTCCACTTTTAATTGGCTTCTGCGATTATTTTCATTATTATTTCTTCTTATTTTTCTTCTTCTTATTATTATTAATCATCTTGCTGTTAATCATCACTTTATTTTTCATTTATTTTCACTTTTATTGCCCCATCGTTTGATCGCGGACTGTGGAGTGCGTGAGAATTGGAACAACTTAGCGTCACCCGTGATATTCTGTTCGACCTTCAATTACATGCATCATCAATGTCGTCGTCGTCATCATCACCATCATCATCGTCATCATCATCGTCATCACCATCATCATCATCATCATCATCACCACCACCATCATCATCATCACCATCATCATCATCATCATCACCACCACCATCATCATCATCATCATCATCACCATCATCATCATCATCGTCATCATCAATCGTAATTAAGGTCGTTATGTTAAAAGTTTCGATTATTTGTAAATATTGTTTGTCGTGTATTTATGATCTTTCCCCTGGTGGCGTTGCAATTGCCGATCGATAAACGGATTATTCGCTGGTAGTCAGTCAGACTTATTATTATGTAAAATAATAATATCATAATAATAACGAAAAATAATAATTAATTACAATAATTATAATTAGTAGTAGTAATAATAACAATAATAATAATAATCACCATCATCGTCTCACATCGAGTGACCGAATCAGTCGACTGTGACGCGTCGGAGCATCACCTGTGCTTGAGAGTGACGATGATGAAGTTTGTGGTGAGGGTGATGATGATGATGACGACGACGATGATGGTGGTGATGATGATGATGATGATGATGACAGTGATTGTGGTGATGATGATTACGATTGGGAGGTGATTATGGAATAGTTTTCATGAGTCGTTATCAGAATAAATGCAGAATCTATGGATCCTTTAAAGCAATTTATAATTGCTATTATGATGATGATGAGGTTAAGTGAAGAATGATGATCATCATCATCATCACAATGTGTTTAAAATGCGGACCAGACGTCTAGATTCTGAATGTGAATTAATAATAATTTGTTTCCCCCGGCGAGGTGTTGATTATGATGACAATGATTTCGAAGATGATGATGATGACAACGAACAGGGTGATGGTTACCATGGTGATGATGATGATGTCTATGACGACGACGACGACGATGATGATGAAGTTGTATTCCTGTGCTGGAGGAGGATCGAAAGAGACTAGGCTCATCGATTGTCTTCGATTTGCTTTCGACTCAGCGTCATGTTGACATTCACAGGGGTGACTAATCCACTCACTCACTCACTCACTCACTCACTCACTCACTCACTCACTCACTCACTCACTCACTCACTCACTCACTCACTCACTCACTCACTCACTCACTCACTCATTCACCCAACCACTCTCACTCCCAACTAGAGACCTTATAACCCATCAGCTCAGTCGACCCTGAAGAGAATTGCGTGGAAAAATACCATCCTCTCACTTCATCGGCTCACCATCTCTCCAGGTCTGCATTTGCCTCTGCGACGTCACCAGCTCCAGTCAAGGTCATCGTCGTCATCATCATCATCTCCGTCAGTATCGTCATCATTAATGTCATCAATAATCGTCATCAGTATCGTCATCATCGTCGTCATCAGTATCGTCATCATTAATCATCATCAGTATCGTCATCATTAATCATCCTCATTAATGTCGTCATCATCATCATCTCCGTCAGTATCGTCATCGTTAATGTCATCAGTAATCATCATCATCGTCGTCGTTGTCATCATCATCGTCATCGGTATCGCCATCATCGTCGTCATCAATATCATCATCATCGTCGTCGTCATCGCCTAAAAATTCTGAACTCAATTGATTGAAACGTGGATTGATCTTCCATTCCATCTTAGTACATCTTAGCATCATCATCATCATCGTCATCATCATCATCACAACCCAATTGCGCAATGCCCCTCCCCATCTTCCCTCGTTGGCCTAATTTAAGAGTAAATAGGTCGGTGATTTCCAATGCGGCATGTTTGTGCACGTACGTGTGTGCGTGTGCGTGTGTTCGTCTGTGTGGATAAGGCTGGTTGTGTGATGGTTCTGCTCGGGTCTGAAGTCCTATCTCCTTAATTACCATTCGCATGAATGACGATGATGATGCTGCTGCTGATGATGATGATGATGATGACGACGACGATGAAGAAGAAGATGATGATGATGATGATGATGATGATGATGATTGCATGATGATTATTCGCATGCAAAAACTAATGATCATCGTGTTGCTAGATGTGCGTGGAATGTAATTATGATATTAACGACAATAATAAAAACAACAACAACGATTATAAAAACAATTATAATATTAGTATTAATAATAATAGCTAAGATAATGGGGGTCGTTAAGTTCACGTGTGGCTTCCTTTTCCATGCGCATTTCCATTACATCCGCCGTACATCCATCCATCCATCCATCCATCCATCCACTATTCCATCCTTCCAAACATCCATCCATCCAAACATCCATGCATCCATCCACTATTCCATCCATCCAAACATCCATCCATACACTATTCCATCCATCCATCCATCGATCCATCCATCCATCCATCCATCCACTATTCCATCCATCTTTCATCGACATGTTTGTTCCATCCTCTTGTGTATCGTACCTGAGTGACATGGAATCGCGACAAGGGGTTCTCAAAATAACTGCTTTCTACTGAGTGCAAGAATCTGTTGCTAACATTCATTTCTGTTTTCAATGTTTCGACATCTGTCAATCATTTCAATCGATACCAATCAACGTCAATCATTTCAACCAGTACCAATCAACGTCAATCATTTCAATCGATACCAATCAACGTCAATCATTTCAATCGATACCAATCAACGTCAATCATTTCAATCGATACCAATCAACGTCAATAATTTCAATCGATACCAATCAACGTCAATCATTTCAATCGATACCAATCAACGTCAATCATTTCAATCGATACACGGCTTCTTTAGAACGGAACATTTACACACATTTGTACGGATTCAATTCCAGGAGTTTTCAAATCAACTGACGAGGCGTTAAATCCTTGTTTCTGCTATATGCAATATTTATTCTCTTTATTATTATTATTGCTATTATTATTATTCTTTTTATTATTATTATTATTATTATTATTATTGTTGTTATTATTATTATTATTTTTTTATTATATTATTATTATTGTTGTTGTTATTATTATTCCTGTGTTTTGATCAAAGAAATTCTTGTTTATCGCCTCCATTCCAGTTGCAACCACGAACTCAAACAAAGAACAAGGACGATTTATGCCTCGTTTGGATGTAAATCATCATCATCATCACCAGCATCATCATCATCACCATCAGCATCATCATCATCACCATCATCATCACCAGCATCGTCATCACCACCACCATCATCATCATCATCATCATCACCTTCATCATCATCACCATCATCGTCGTCGTCATCGTTTCCACCACAAATGATCGTCATCAACACCGGCGTAAAATCAAACTCCGCGTGCAGACTTGTCTTCAGGAACTGTTTGCCGTTATTTTCCAGGCGTTCAACGCTCAACTGCGATTATTTACGACCTGCTTTTAACGTTACTTTACTGTAATTCATAAGTTATGCGATATCCTTTTATTATTATTGTTATTATTATTATTATTGTTATTATTGTTATTATTATTATAATTATTATTGTTATTGTTATTATTATTATAATTATTATTATTATTATTATTTTATAATAATTTATGTGTTATCCGATATGCGATATCCTTTTAATATTATTTTTTTCAATTAATGCGTTTAAAATAGTATTTATTACAGTGTCATAGCCATCATCATCATCACCATCATCACCATCCCCACCATCACCATCATCACCATCATCCCATCATCATCATCACCACCATCATCATCATCGCCATCACCATCATCACCATCATCATCATCATCATCATCATTCACCATCATCATCATCATCATCATCATCACCATCATCATCATCATCATCATCACCATCATCATCATCATCACCATCATCATCATCATCACCATCATCATCATCATCATCACCATCATCACCATCATCATCATCATCATCATCATCACCATCATCATCATCATCACCATCATCATCATCATCATCATCATCATCGGCACCACATGCGTCCTCTTCCTTCGTATTTTCTGATGCGAGAGTAATAATTAACGACCATAATTTTTCGAAAGTGCCAATTATTTGTGTGGCTGCTATTTTATAATAATTTTAAATAAATTTTATTTTTAAATTATTTTATTTCGACGTGGTGGTGGCTATCCCCACATGAGAGTACATAACTGTGCTTGCTCTAACTACACGCAAATCTATAACAATAACATTAATGATATAGTTAGTATAACGTTATTATTATTATTATGATTATTATTATGATTATTATGATTATTATTATTATTATTATTATTATTATTATTATTATTATTATTATTATTATTATTATTAGTATTTAATAGTACTAATGATGACGACATTAACTAGAACAACAACAATCCACGATATAAATGTATGAATTTATATCTTTATTTTTATTTTTATTAAATTAATTAAATGGTTAGTTTATTCATTTACGAATATTATTCAAACTAATTAAACGTTCTCTTTTTCATGTTTTGTCAGCTCTTTACGAATGTAGCCTCGAAGGATCATCACCATAATCACCATAATCATCATAATCAGCATCAACAACAACAGCAACAACAGACGGAAAATCAATCACAAGAAACGAATTCGGATAGTCACCACTGTCATCCCAATCGTCATCATCATCATCTCCATCATCAACATCATTATCATCATCATTATCATCATCATCATCATCATCACGTCGATCATCGTCATAGTCATCCTCCTCCGCCTGACAAAGAATCAGTCTCCAATAACACTTTGGACAGCACTGGTGAAATCTGCCAGCTTCATCAACTCCAAAATCATCACCATCATCACCACCATCATCATCATCATAATCACTGCCTGAGGTCACCTCTTCCTCCTCATCATCACCATCATCAGCATCATCATCACCATCACTGGTCAGTCACCATGACGACGGTTACCTTGCTGGTGTCCTTATTGGCGTGCAGCCTGCCCGTGGCTACCTCACTGGAGAACAAGGACTCGAGACTTGGTTAATTATTATTATTTATTATTATTATTATTATTATTATATTATTATTATTATTATTATTATTTATTATTATTATTATTATTATTATTATTATTATTATTATTATTATTGTTATTATTATTATTATTACTTGTTATTATTTATTTGTTTACTTTTAATGTTTGGTTTTATTCGCATTTTTGTTTTCTTGAGATATAATGTGTTTAAATATTGTCAATATATTGTTATATATATTATGTTGATGTTGTTATTAAACATTAAATTATAATAGTATATGTTATGAGTAATTATTATCGTAGTCTCTTATTATAATTTAAAATCTTCATCATAACACTTCTTCTATTCCAGCTCCACCAGGTCACAAGGTCATCATGCAGCCCGTTGAAGTCCACAACAACAACAACGACAACCGCAGCAACAAAAACATCGTCGACGTTAACAAATTGACTCCCCTCGAGTTCAAGAACGTCAGCTCTCTGGACAATCTCAAGTTCAAAGTCGTGGACTTGCAACGACAGCAAGCCGACCGCCAGGGAAATGCTGTCGTACAACAACAACAGCAACAACAGCAACAACAACCACAACAACCTCAAAAGAAGGAAGATTGGCAACCTCCGTCCAACAACCAGGGCATTCCTCCGCCCTTGCAGCCGTCCCAGGAGCACCTAGGCAAGTTCAAGAACTGGCAGAATCCTCCTCCTCCTCCTCCACCCCCTCATTCCTCCATCAGCTCAGAGCCAAAGAACCTCTGGCTGCCGGCCGACCAGCAAAACACCGGCAAGGGGGCCTCGGCCTCGGCCTCGTGGCGTCAGAGTTGGAACCAAGAGGTTCTCACCCAGCAGCGCCAGACGCAACCCGCGCCCGACCCGTGGGTCGATCGAGAGAGCAGGAAAGGCGTCGAGTGGAACTACAACGCCAACTACTACTCGCTCAAGGCGTCCTCGGACTCGAGGTTTCTCATCCGATACTCGCCCCCGCCGACCCCCGGCAGCCCTTGGCCGATGCCTCAGGTTGGGTTGTTTTGTCGTCCGCCGTCGTCGAGGTAAATGTCGTCTTCGTAATCCGTGCCGACCTGTCGTTCTTCCAGACGTACAGGCCGTCCCCTCTGGTTCTGACCGTAGACCCTCTGCAGCTGCAGTTCCAAGTGACCGTCGGTCAGGAAAAGTACAACATTCCCAAGCTGCACGAAACCCAGGCCAAGGAGGGCGACGACTTCGACGACGAACGCGACTACAACAGCTGCAACGTCGTCGACTTCAACGTCGACAGGGCCACGAAGAACGCGTTCGGAGGACTGTGGGACAAGGAGAGGTGCGTTTGATGGTGATGATGATGACAGCGATGATGATGATAGTGATGGTGACGATGACGACGATGGTGATGATGATGATGATAGTGATGGTCTATCTCTCGGACAAAGGGACCATGCAATCGATTGGTTGAAATCAGTCTATTGATTGATGGGTTGGTTATTGAGATTGGATCGACGATTTCACTAACCGAACTTCCCCGAATTGAGTGCAGATCGAGAGTTGTCGAAGACAAGTGGTCGTCCAGGCGGGTCAAGGACGGTGGCCGAGGAGCGTCCGAAGATTCCGAAGGAAACACGATCAAGAGTTTCGTCATCAAGGTCTACAAGCCCTGCGAGGAACATCCTCATCTCAACATGAACGAATCATGTCAGTGTTTCCATGACGACCATTGTGGTGGTGATAGTGGTGCTGGTGATGGTTGATGACGATGTTGGTAGTAGTTGTTTCCTTTTCCGTGCCTTTGCATCCCCTCGGGATTACATCGAGCACGTAAAATATTCGATAAATAAATGTAAAATGTAAAAATGTAAATGTTGGTGATGGTGGTGGTGATCATAGTGGTGGCAGAGGCCTTGATGATGATGATGATGATGATGATGGTGATGATGATGATGATCGATGTGAAGATGGCGCCAGTGTTCATCTCTGATTGCGACGACGAGTGATCTTCAAGTAATTTTAAAATTTTTAATCAACTGAAATTCGAGGATGGAATTTAATTTTCAGTTTCATGACTCCCACGAAGACGGGTGCATTTGTAATGGTTATCGTAATCATCGGCATCATCATCATCATCATGATCGTCATCATCGTCATCATCATCATCATCATCATCACGCCATTATCTGAAATGATTGCAGATTCTCTGATGGTGACCTCAACCCAGGTGGTCCTTGCGAGTCCCGAGGTGTGGGGTCTCATAAGGGGACTTGAAACGTTCAGCCAGTTGGTCTACCAGGAGGAGAAGGATCCGTTCAAGGTCAGTCGGTGCTCTGTGTACGGATGTGTGGATGGAAAATATGGTATTCCTAGATGAATGGACAAGGGACTTGTGTTGATGGTTGATGGCTAAGTATGCTCATCAATCCTTCATTCATTCATTCGTCCATCCATTCATTCATCCATCCATCAATCCATTCGTGTCATCCATTCATCCATCCATTCAGTCATTCGCTCAATCCATTCCTTCTTTTCCCATGGCCGCTGAATACACTACATGGCATGCCCTGTTGTCTATTATGAGACTCCTTTCTTTATTGGAGGCTATATTTAGGACTGCACGTTGTGGTAAACACTTATCTTTCAAAGGCGTCGGCTTTCTTTTGGTGTCCACACGATGATGATGATGATGATGACGATGATGATGATGATGATGGCACAATGGTGTTAGTGATATCATGTTATGATGTTATAATGCTATGACGTTATAATGATGTGATGGTAATGATGATGAGGTAATGGTGGTATTAACGATGACGATGACAATGTGATAATTCTTATGGCTCAATGATATTATCATTAACATTGTTATTGTTATCATTATCGTTAGACAATTTTTTATCACCAAAAAGATAATTCTCTTCAAAAAGCTCTCTCACTTGACATTTTGAAGCATAACGTGGTCATGGCAGACGTTAATTACTGACAATTATAATAATAATGTTGATGTTGATGATTATGATGATAATTAGCGCGCATAATTTTTATAACAACAACAATAATAATAATAATAATACTACTACTACTACTACTAATAATAATGATTTCTTAATTATCATTTAAACCTCATCTGATAATATTAATAATAATAATAAGAATAATAATAATAATAATAATAATAATAATAATAATAACTTCTTAATTATCAATTGTGCACCATCATCTGTTATAATCATCAGGAGATGTGTCGTTAAATTCATCCAGTCGTTAAACAAGGTGATGACCTTGAATGTCTTGAATGTCGCATCTGCTGAGATGCATTTTTAATGAAGACTGATGAGGTTTTTTATTTATATTTTTTTTTTTTTTTTTTTTTTTAAATACCTTTTTGTTCTTCATGGCGGTCGTTGCTACGTAGCCTAGTTACCGTTGCTATGTGGTTGGGTAGGACGGAATTGGGTAGTACCAAGTTGGGCCATGTTGGCAGTGGAATGAAAATATTAAATTACTTTCGTTAGCCTGGCAGTGATGTAACAGAGTAAATTTCCGTTTAATAACGAAGCGATCTGCTGGTTATTATGTGTTTCATTTATCCATCCATCCTTCCATCCTTCCATCCATCCATCCATTCCTTCCTTCCATCCATCCATCCATCCATCCATCCATCCTTCCATTCCTACCATCTCGTTCATCAAAGGGACTCAAGCATTCGTTTTGCGAGTAATTTCCTAATTCACGTCGACGACATGTAGTCATCATTGTCATCATCATCGTTTTCGTCATCATCATCGTCGTCGTTGTCGTCTTCATCATCACCATCGTCGTTATTATCATCATCATCATCATCGTCATCGTTGTAACATGCAAACATTTTTTGAGCATTAGAATGTTCAATTTGGTGATGTTTCGAAGTCTGACAAAAAATTAGAGTTTCACACGACGATGGCATCTGTCAAGTGGAAATATTTTAAATGAATTGCCTGAGAGCATTTAAAAAACTTTAATAATATTAAAAATAATAATAATAATATATTAATATATTAACAATATTATTATTGATAATTAATTTTTGAGGCGTTACAAGTCAATAATATCATAATATCAACAACGATTTCATGAAAAGCATAATAGTTCACAGAAGACTTAGTTTTTTTTTTTTTTAAATCATTTTTAAATAAGAATTGTGGAATTGTGCATGACTTTATGATCTTTTTTGCGAGCAAGAATTGAAGATTTCCTTCGAGAGACTTTGAGCAATTGGAGTCCTTTTTGAAAAATATAGACGAGGAATTGAATTGTAGATTGGTGGATGAGTGGGGGAATGGATGGATGGATGAATGAGTGAATGAGTGGGTGAATGGATGGATGAATGAGTGGGTGAATGGATGGATGAATGAGTGGGTGAATGGATGGATGAATGAGTGAATGAGTGGTTGAATGGATAGATGAATGAGTGGTTGAATGGATAGATGAATGAGTGGGTGAATGGATAGATGAATGAGTGGGTGAATGGATAGATGAATGAGTGGGTGAATGGATAGATGAATGAGTGGGTGAATGGATAGA
>JAJTWR010000257.1:390000-460000 GCA_021613335.1 Whitmania pigra | reverse complement strand
TATTACTATTACTATTATACTTAAACTTACTATTACTATTACTATTATACTTAAACTTACTATTATACTTATACTTACTATTACTATTACTATTACTATTATACTTACTATTACTATTACTATTACTATTATACTTAACTGGCTTTTAAAACTCAGCCACGGTTACAACTTTACAACTGCATTCGAACGTCTGAACTGATGTGGTCAGCAGGTGCTTTTTGTTGTTGTTGTTGTTGTTTCGTAACCATGACGACGGTTGTGGAAAACCACGAGGCCTGAAGTTTTGTGGCAGAAAGGAATGGAATGGAATGGAAGCGTGGAGATGGATTTTGTTTCGTTTTGTTTTTGTTTTTTTTTTTAAATATTTTTAAACCGAACTTTGCAAGCGTAAAATTCGCATTAGGCTCGCTCTGTTTGTCTGTCTGTCTGTTTATATGTCTGTCTGTCTGTCCGCAGTTAGGCTGGGATGCTGAATGCCAAACACAGCTGATGCGCACAATCGACAATCGTTTGAGTCGGTGTTTGTTTTAGAACTGAACTGGTCATCGATTTTTAGCGTATCTTAAAGACTGTCGAGTCTTAACGGCCATTTGATTTTTTGGTGGACATTGTGTGTGGTTGTTGGTTGTTGCATGCTGCCGCTGTTGTTGTTGCTGCTGTTGTTGATGTTGTTGCTGCTGTTGATGTTGCTGTTGTTGTTGTTGTTGTTGTTGCTGCTGCGGTTGTTGTTGTTGTTGCTAGAAACAAACCTAGGCCAGAATGAGTTCATTATGAAATGATGATGATGATGGCGGTGATGACGTTGCTGCTGAAAACTTGCTGATGACGATGACGACGATGGCGCTTATGCTCTTGAGAACATGCCACTCGAGTTTTCCATGATGGAGAAAAATAACTAAAAGGAAAAAATGTAATTTCCCGGATTCTTTCCTAAATCCTCCATTAACGATGACAATGTTGTCGCTTTAATTAGCCTCTTCTTCCAGAAAGTGAAAGTCGAAACTACGGAGGGGGGAAAATTTCTTCTTTTGAATTTCTTGCGTGTTTCAGATGCTAGACGATTGCTTGCTCGATTGGATGAGCGAATGAATGAGGGAATGAAAGAATGGATGGATGGATGGATGCTCGAATGAAGGAGAATTCATAAATGCATTGAAGCAGAAGATTGAAATCATGTTTGTGCATGGATGGCTGAATTGATGGATGTCCTCTTGGAACAGGATGTCCAACCCTCAAATAAGGAAGTTCATGAACAAGAACGTCATCACTGACATCAAGCAGATTCTATCCTTCTACGCCCGACAGTGAGTTGGATTTGGTCATCATCATCATCATCGTCATCATAATCGTCGTCGTCATCGTCATCATCATCGTCATCATCACCGTCCTCATCACCATCATCGTCATCATCATCATCGTGAATACGGCAGGTTGTTCTCTCTCATCTCGAACAATGCCAAGGAATTGAAGAGAGACACCGGGAGCATCGTATGGCAGGAGATGTTCGACAATGACGTGGAGGTAGGTTGGATGGATGGATGAAGGGATGGGTGGATGGATGAAAGGATGGATGGATGAAGGGATGGATGGATGGATGAAGGATGGATGGATGAATGGATGGATGGATGAAGGGATGGATGGATGAATGGATGAAGGGATGGATGGGTGGATGGATGAAGGGACGGATGAAGGGATGGATGGATGAATGGATGGATGGATGGATGGATGGATGGATGGATGGATGGATGGTGAATGGATCTACTGAATGACGGATGGAAAACTCATGGTCGGATGGTGATGCGGATAGATGGAAGGATGGATTGATGAAAGGAAGGATTGATAAAAGGATGGATGGATGAAAGTGATGGATGGATGAAAGGATGGATGGATGAAAGGGTGGATGAATGGAAGGAACAATAAATCTTCCGACTGATCGGGCATATCTCACAAAGGGATGGGCTTGCTTTGAAAGTCGAGTTCATGTCTGAGGGACAAATAATGATTGATCATTTGACATGCAATAAATCCCTAAAATAATTTTCATTATCGTCATCAGCACCACTGTTATTGTCGTCACAACCGTTATTGTCATCATCATCATCATCATCATCATCATCATCTCTACTGCCACAACCACTATTGTTGCCATCATCATCATCATCGTCATCATCATAATCACAATGTTCTTTCCAGTTGCCGAAGGACACCATCATCCAGGTGTGGAGCGGCGACTCGTACGACCTGGAGCGGATCACCAAGATGGGTTACGCAACCCTTTTCTCCACTTGCTGGTACCTGGATTACATTCAGTACGGACAGGATTGGGACAAGTACTACCTCTGCGAACATATTTGTGAGTCTCACATCTCTTTCTTCGTCGTCGTCATCGTCATCATCAGTCATCATCATCATAGTCACCACCAGTACAATATTCGTCATCGTCATCATCACCACCACCACAGCAGTCATCATCATCAGAGCTGATGACATTGACGAAGGGCAAACATAAAAAATTGAAAAAAGTAATTATCGATCCAATGATTGATGGAGCTCGCTCAGCTGAAATGAAAGGACGAAGAAATTGAAAGAAAATTGGAGAACAGAAAGAAGTTGTTTTTTTTTGTGCGTCATCGATTCGTCGTCCTTTCGTTCCCTCAAATTATCGAAAAGAATCGAAAACCCACGAAGAAAGGATGCTAAGACGCTAAAACGATTTGCAACAACAACAAAATTGCAAAATTGCAATGGACCGAGAATATTATTGTTATACAAAAAAAAAATAAAATAATTTATAACAATATATCATGACATAATGGCATCAGTTATAATACCAATAATCATTATCATCATCATTAACAATACTATTATTTCTAGTTTAGTAGTTGTTACAATAATTGATGATGATGATGAAATGCAGTGGAATTAGATTTTGGGAACCTACTCAATGTTATTGGCAATATTAATAGTACTTCAGATCGACCAATCGGATGTGAGGATACATTCGAAGATCCATCAATTCTTACTTACAATTCGGTCATACTTGTAGCTGTCGGATGTTACTGGCTTATTGAAATTATCGCCAATGTTTATTTTTAATGTAGTTTAATATTATCATATTAACGAGACCGTTCGTATCCGCAACCGTTACGACCTTCTTCTCGATCTGGAGTCGAACGAACGATCTTTCAAAGATGTCAAAGATGTCAATAAATGAAAGAAAAATAAAATATGAAGAGAAAACATGAAAGTCGGTTTTTTTTCAAACCCGACCTTCGAAACGACTGCAACAACTTTTGAAAACAGCGATGAAAAGATGACACCAGCGAGGTTTCGACTCGTACCCTCCGGTCTTAAGGGTCTGACAAATAGACTCTTTTTTCGCACTATTTATCAGTAAACCTTTACCACTCCTGGTTGTAAAAAATATACTTAAGTTGCCTACAGGTATGGAAGAGAGATTTTTAAATACAAACCCAAAGTGGCTAAAGGTTGTTTTTGAGGTTATTTATTTAAACTATTATTCCGCTGCATAAACGAAGTTCGGACAAAAAAGTCAAATAGCGGAGTTGAAATTGGCTAAATTGACGATAATGCCAATCTTTGATCACAATTTTACTGTAGTTAAACAGGATCTATTGAAGATCTATTATTAAATAAAATAACATCGCTAATGTTAATAAATCAAGTTATAATATTAATAAACTACTTATTAATTATCACAGCCAATCTACACCTAAAGAACGAAAGCCTCTTCTACGGAGGGGAGGTCTGCCTGTGGGCCGAATACACGGACGATTCGGACATCCTGACGAGATTATGGTTCGCTGCTTCTGCTTCTCGAAATTATGCAATTTCTCGTAATTTCGTGCAATTACTATTAATTACAGTCACGTGATCGTAACTATCACGGTGATGATGATGATGATGATTATGACGTTGATGATGACTATTAATGAAAACATAATACGCTCGTAACGGCAAGAGTTATTTCTTACACTATGCTGCAAAACTGATAAATAAAAAGTTGATTCGATTACCCTTCAGGCCCAGAGCTTCGGCAGCTGCCGAGCGCCTGTGGAGTGCCAGGAGCGTCAACAACTTGTACAGGGCGGCCCCGAGGTTGGAAATGCAGAGGTGCAGGATGATGGAGTGAGTGGAATCTCCTACTTCACTCTAATTCAATAATTATTAATAATTATTATAATAATAATAATAATGATGATGATGATGATGATGATGATACTTTAATTCGAGCAGCAAGTTTTAGCTTTTAATCGGCATTGTCCATATCTCAGGAGGGGCTTGCAGGTCGGAGTCTTGAGCGGTCCCAGCCACTGTACCAAGTTCAGAAAGAAGAGAGCCCAACAGATGGCCGGCCAGGAGGGTTCCAACGCGAGCCCCAACTTTCCCGACCTGGAAAAGGGCGACGAAAGCTACCCTCGGCTCGAAAACCAGGACAAGAGGAAGTTGAGTCGCTACGGAAACTCCGTGGAATTCAACGCCAGGTTGAAGTCTCATCGCCACTCCAACGAACGGTTTTCGAACGTCGGAGTCGTGAAGGTAAGTCGGCCTGTCGTGTTATGCGAATGCAGTAATCATTTTCATTTAAAAGATTTATTAGCTAATCACTCGGTTGTAGATTGTTCTTATTTTCAGTCTTAAACATATTTTCTTATATTATTAAACTTATTTATTTCTATTATTAATCAGGTACATCATGAGTCATAATTAATTTTTCTATTCAGCAGTCTGATTCCTTCTTTGGATCCGATTTTTTTGCATCGTCCGGTTCCATCAGTCTGTACGTCTTGGTCTGTTTCATATTCTTCCTCGTCTTCTTCTTCCTCAAGAAGAAGTGGGTCAAGCTACCGGTCCCGACCTATTTCCTCACCAGAAACTACAGGGCCTTCATCGTCTGCCTGATTTTCCTGACGGCCATCTTCATCCTGCTCCAGCAAGCCCGCTTCTTCGGGAAATTCCCGAAATCCGCGGCACGGCTCGGGAAGTCCGGGCGATCGGGTTAAGAAAGGGAACAAGAACTCCACCATCGGTTCGACTTCCATTTTAACAGTTTTTTGCTTGGAATCCGAGGACGGCTTGCTGTTTTTTCTATCTGCCGAACGGTTCGTCGCTCTCTCCTCTTCCCATAGGCGATGCTCGATTTCTTCATAACGGACGCTTAAGGTCGTAGGCGGTCTCACTCCTTCGGCATCGAGGTAGACTCGTCGGTTAGATTGCAATCTAGGCGATCGATATCTCGTGAGTACCTGGCATGTTTTGGTTGTATTGCATGCAGAGTGTATTTGTCGAGGTATGGCAACGGATCGCACCTTAAAGCGTAAAGGTGTTTGGCAGAGAGCCATCTCTTTCCAGTGTCGCGATAAGTTTTTTGTTGTTTTATTGCATCGCATGTTTCATTTCTTTTTTCCCTCCTGCCAAGGTCATGGAATTCCTGGGGTCCTTGGAAAAGTTTGCCCTTAACATCTACCGGATGAAGTCCGAGGCTTGCTAAATTCTGCTCAATTGAATTTGAATTTACATTTCACAATTTCAAAATTCGTCGCCGGAACATTTTCTGCGTTTGTTTTCCATTTCGGTATGCGAATCGGAGGTCTTCTGCGTTACGAACCGGACCTGCTCGGGTTGTTTTTCATCGTCTGGGCATCTTTTCGGTCGTAGCTAACAATGATCTTTTAATTGTCACCATTATCAATTATTGCATGGATAAGAATGCTGCTGTCACTGCTATTTATTTTTATTATTATCTTTGTTATTATAATTATTATTATTATTAATCTTTTTGTTGTTATTATTGATCTTGTAACAGTGATTGTGACTTACAGCTGTTCACATGGTTTAGGAAGGACCAAGGAGTAATGCAGTAATTAGTTAAATTTTATTCCTTAATCGTCTGCTGTTAGTCTAGGGTATTTTAGTTATTTTTTAATTTAAAGATAAAAAAAAGCATTTTAGCATTTTGTTCTCTGATTTTAAACTCATCTCTCCGATAGTGTATTCAAAAATTCTGCATGGGATTGCGTAGCTGTTATATCACGAATGCTTCATAAAATAATTTATTCCGCAACCTGCCCAACGCAGCTGCATTTCTCGATTACGGTTTCATCGGCACGACGGGGAGACCGAAGATCGTTCTGCACTTTGCTCCGACATTTCTGAGTTTGCATACTCTCTGGTAGTTTGTCATCTCCGAACGGAAAATGAATATATTTACGACATCCTCGATCGACTAGCTACTCATAAAGAAGGTTTTGTCTCAGCAGCCGAGAAATTCTCTCCTCAAAGATGATTCGAAGTGGCCGATGACCTACATCTCGGTGTCTCGTGTGTGACTGTATCCGTGTCACTCTGGACTGAATCCCTGTCGAACGGTCTTTCAAATGCATCGACTGATGCCAACGTTCTGAATCAGTGTTGTCAGCCTGGTTATTTTATCGTCGTCATCGTCTGCGTTCTATGGTTTTAAGCTGTCATAACAAGAGTTTCTATAACTCTACCAGTCTAGATAAGCAGATAGATTTAAGATTTCCGGTTCGATTTCCGTCTTAATTTAAGCTTCATCTCAGCAATTCAAATGGTTTGAATGCGTTCCATTCAGTAGAAAACATGTGTTTTACATGACCCGACTCCTCGGAGCGTTCTGATAATGTACTTGTATATTAAGTCGAGTTAGATTGTAAGGAATTCGGTTGACCTTCGTTCAGAGTTTCCGTTACTATTACATTGCACCTTTAAATACGTTTATTAAAACATGTTTTTATTTCGTTAACTTTGTTAGTCGAAATCACACCTTAAATAACCTGATGCTACAGTGTCTAACAAGTTTAGTTCCCGTCCTCGATTGTTTACTTTTTCGCGACTGGGGGCCATGTCGTTCGTCTGCTGACAAATGGGTGCGTTCGTTTGCAAGCCTTCGAGGCGAAAAGATAATATGAAAGAAATTGCCGAAAGTAAAATAACATTAGGTTTATATATGTGATTCGATTAAAAATTAATGGTAGAATTGGCAAACGATGTTTTTGCTAGGCGTTCATATCTCTGGATTCGTGGTTTCGGCTGTGACGCCGCTCCATCAGCCCGTTACCTGCTTTGTTTTAAAGAAAATTCTCACTTTAATTAACAAGTACTACAAATATAAAAAAATAAAATAATAAAATATCTACAAAAGTTCTACAAACGAAACGTAGGGAACGAAATGGTAATTCAAAAAAGAAAAGATGTTGATGCCCGGCAGATGTTTGGCTTAAAGCAGCCGTTTCATAATTTATAGGCGAATCCCTAAACATTTTTAAGTCGTTTAAACAGAAATCTTTTCTTTATTGATCCACCAAAGGATTTAAAGCACTTTCTATGTAAATTCGATGATTACTATGCATCGTTAGTGACTGAGAAAAAAAGTCAAGATTGTCATCACAGGATAAACTAATGCATGGATATCAGTACTTCAGAGATCACCAAATCCAATACAACTAAACGAAAAATACGTTCTAAATTTGCAGAAAAAAAATTCAAAAACAATCAAGAAAAAATCCTGAGGTAATTTTTGCATCAATTATTGGCGCATCTTTTTGTTTTTACATCTTCATTTATTTACATACACGTATCTTATTAAGTAAAACTCGTATTGAAACACGGTAAGTTTTCGTAATTCTTAAACATCGTCGGAGCGTCAAGGGAGATGTTTGTCGGAGTGACAGGCCTTGCTGGAATTTTGTCTCCAGAGGTGATGGATTTAAGGATTTTCGTCGAAAAACTGGCCGTACCATCCCCTAGGATGTCAGGCATTGAGTCAAGGACGAGTGTGTCCCTCATCGCGTTGACTGAGTCTTCGTGTTTCCCCATTTCCGTGGAAAAGTGAAATTCTTCGCTTGCTTCCCTTTCCTTCAATTTAGCTTTTTTCCTGATTTTTTTTTATTATAGTCATGATGCATTTTGTTCAAATATTTTTGATTGAATTTGATTATGTCTGAGTTTTTAAATGAGGATATCGAATTCATAAAATTAAAGTTCGTTGAGAATAATGTGATTACGGTAGTATATTTGTTATGAAATCAAATCCGTATGTTTTAATAATAATAATAATAATTAATTTATAAAGAGCCATGTGCATAGCGTCAGAGGCGTTATAATAGTTGAAGTTTTATGAAGAAATCGAAATATCAATTAATAATGAACTAAAAACTGACCTCTTGATTTTATAGATGAACATAGCAACGACAAGTATAGTCAGTGCGCCCAATGCAATCCCTAAGACCAGAGCTATTGTTAACGAGTTTCCTGTGAAAATAGAATTATGACGTAATTACATGTAATTATGAAATTCTAATTATATAATTGGGAAGAAGACGTTCAAAAATGAAATAACAGACGTTTAACCGAACTCTAATCTTCAAATTACGTCACATCTTTATTATAAGCCCTACCTAATTAAGTCAATAATTAATTAATTAATTATAACTAGGTTATTCCATTTTTTGTTGAAATTTATAAAAAAATATATATTTGTGATTTTACTGAACAATACCTTCTAAATTGGAATTTCCGAATTTTGTTGTGGTTGTCTCCGTTGTAGATGTCGTTGTTTGCAGTTGTTGTGGAATGACTGTTGTCGTAGGCAACGGTAGAGGAAGCGGTGACGACGACGACGACGATGGAGATGATATCGATGATAGTGCCGATGATACTGATGATAGTGATGATGTTGCTGTTGTAGATAATGACGATAACAATAATAACGTCGTTGATGATGATGATGATGATGGTGACGATGACGACAACGTTTTTGTTGTCGTTGTAGATGATGATGATGATGTTGTTGAAGATGAAGACTCCATTACTTCACTTACAATGAGGTCTGGCGGAGGAGACGTGATGTTATTTATAAATTTCTAGCAATTACCTAACTAATAAATAATAATAATAAATAATCTTACAAAGATATAATAATAATAATAATTATGATATTGTTAACATTATTATTAATATTAATTTAATTTACCAGGCAAAATTAATTAAAAAAACCATCACTTACCTTCCATGCAAACCACTCCCCAAGCTATGCCCCCTCTAGGGTTATCGAGGGTCAAGTTAGGAAATTTGATAATCGATAATAAACAATCGTCTGCTCCTATTACGCTACTTGCATCCCAACTCCAAGGTAACAGATTCTTGTCAAGGATTGTTCCTAAGTGGTAAAGTATAAATAATAAATTAACAGGAGTGTTGTCATAACGTTATCGATATGATTGGGTTGTGTAGGGCCGCCAATAGAAATTTTGGGCCCTTAGGCACAGCAATATGTCATGTCATGGTAATGGAAAAGAATAATGGAATAATGCATAACAAATATATATATTATATAATATATTATTGTTATTATTGTTATTGTTAAATTTTATTAGTTGCCTTCTAAAACCTAATTAGTCTACCACTATATTACACTATATAACAAATATATATACATATAATATATTATTGTTATTATTATTATTAAATCTTATTGGTTACCTTCTAAAACCTAATTAGTCTACCACTATATACATATATAACCTGTGCTTGACCAGGTCCAATAATACTTTGTCAGTCCAATCCAAAACTCCTCTGTTCGACTCCCGATGGAGATCAAGATTCGCCTCTTGAATTCCTCGAGGACTTGGATTTGATCTTGACTTTGCGACGACCCGACCAAGTCCAAGGCCGAGGCCAAGCTGCAAGTGCCAGAGATCTGAGTCCAGTCACTTTGGAAGAAAGTCTGGTAGCATGGTGGTTGCTGGCAGTTTGCCGCTGGATAAAATACAAATAAAATATTAAAATGCCATAATAATACATAATTAATTATTATTATATTATTTATAATAATATGTAATTAATATTATTACAATTGTTATCTATAACAATATATAATTAATATTAATATATAATAATACATAATTAATATTACTATATTATTATAAAATAATAATCGACGAATTATTATTAAATTTATTGTTAATGCAACATTTGTTGATTTTCCCAGTCTACATTTAATCCTGAAATTGTTCTGATGCCTCTGAAGCCACTCACCTGTGACTATTCGTCGAGCGTGACATTATGTATAAATATGTATAAATAAATCGTTTTTTTTTAGCACAAATAACTCACTCACTCACTCACTCACTCACTCATCACTCACTCACTCACTCACACACTCACTCACTCACTCACTCACTCACGCACTCACTCACTCACTCACTCACTCACTCACTCACTCACTCACTCACTCACTCACTCACTCACTCATCACTCACTCACTCACTCACTCACTCACTCACTCACTCACTCACTCACTCACTCACTCACTCACTCACTCACTCACTCACTCACTCACTCACTCACTCACTCACTCACTCACTCACTCACTCACTCACTCACTCACTCACTCACTCACTCACTCACTCACTCACTCACTCACTCACTCACTCACTCACTCACCACTCACTCACTCACTCACTCACTCACTCACTCACTCACTCACTCACTCACTCACTCACTCACTCACTCACTCACTCACTCACTCACTCACTCACTCACTCACTCACTCACTCACTCACTCTCTCACTCACTCACTCACTCACTCACTCACTCACTCACTCACTCACTCACTCACTCACTCATTCACTCACCCACCCACTCACTGTAACCCCACCCGCATCTCCTACTTTTGCAGATGTATCCTTTCGTTTGGTTGCAAGGAGCAGCTCCAAACGCGAGACCATTTGGACTGATCTTTTGGACAAAGGTACAGGCATCAGCGTCATTGGTTTGTGGCGGTAAACCGGTAGGAAGTATTTCCGCTGGATGGACTTTTAAATGAAATTTGTATCGAAATTAGCAACCATCATCATCTTATAATTCACTACTAAAAAAATAATAAACCAAATCCCAACCCTAACTCTAACCTCAACCTCAACCTTAATCCCTTAACCTTAACCCTAACATCAACCCTAATCCTAACCCTAACCCAAGCAAGAACAATGGAGACAAACAGACAAACAAACAGACAGAAAGACACGGATAATTCCAATAAACAAAACAAACCAAAACAAAAACTAACGAGATGAATTAGACGGATCGATTGCATCACTTTGAAGCCACATCCATCGATTTCGACTCGGAATCTTCCTCAAATTGATGAAAAATTTCGATTTTTTCGGAGTTCCCAAATCAAGTTCATTCAGTTCTGCCACAAAATTCTTAAAATCCTGGTTCCGCTTTTCGTCCGACAGTTCCAAGAGTTTGCCACCGGTTCTCCGACAAAAAACCACGGCATCTTCGGTAGTTGTCGGTTGTTCGAAAACGTCGGTGTTGTATCTGAGGCAGTAGCCGGAGTTAGAAAAGCATTTCCGGTGGAACTGGTAGGATAAACTTGGAGAAGACATGGCGACTGGGGAAATGGGTTGTGGTAGTGATTAGGAATTATTTAACATTATTATTATTGGTATGATTTGTCATTACTAACATCATTGTTATGATTTTGAACTATTATTATTATTATTATTATTATTAAATGTTTTTTTATTAATAATACTTATTAACGATGTAGTAATAATAATATCTTGACAAATTACCCATTCAGTCCTGAACTGAAGAATGAGTATTATGAGTATATTATGAATATTATTAGCATATTTAGTTTTAAGAAAATGCTTCCAGGAAAGATATTCCAAATTAAAATGATAAAGTTAGGCAATTATTAGACAATCATCCAACTTACTCGTCATCAGCAGAGAAATGGCCGAAGATAAAACTTGAATGTCAATCATTTTGTTCGATTGATTTCAACCTTCAATCCTTTCAATCTTCTAAATCACTTTTCAATCACTATGCTGCCAATCAAGGTCAATCAGATCAAACGGTTTTTTTTTAAAGTAACTCCTCAATCCTGCTTTTAAGAGTATATGCTCTTTGTGGTGGTCACCTTCACCAACCAGTGAACCATAAAGATCTTATCCAACCAACCGAATCAGTTCACTTAACCGTTTCTGTCAATCATTGGAATCAATCGATCAATCAATCTATCCAAAAACTCAGTCAACCAATCAAATCAAACCACTCAACCATGCTTTCAATCAAATCTTTTCTTTTATCGTTAATTCGGACACATTGAACAATAATCTGTCAGCGTAGCGTGGAGAATGTGAGTCTAAATAAATGAGAGATTGTCGTTTCATGTTTTGCCAAAATTCAGCTTTCTATTCACTGACTGAGAGAAAGCTCAAACAAAGTAATATATAAGAAAAAATAGTAATAATAATAATTATAATAACAATTATATAATGATATTATTAACATAATAATTATTATTGCAATGATAATAAATGGTAATAAATATTATAATATAATGATTATTATAATTAATTTTAATAATAATAATAATAATAATAATATAATAATATAATAATAATAATAATATAATAATAATAATAATAATAATAATAATAATAATAATAATAATAGTAATAATAATAATAATAATAATATAATAATAATAATAATAATAATAATAATAATAATAATAATAATAAATAATAATAATAATAATAATAACAATAATAATAATAATAATAATAATAATAATAATAACAATAAAGCTAGTGTCACCATGACAACAATGAAGCCAGACCGTGGGAATCAGTCTTGAAACACGTTCAAAAACACGTCATAGTCTTCAAAGTTGAAAATTCTTTCAATTCTTCTCGACCAATCACTTTTCACTTCGAGAATAGTTACATAATGAGTGAGACCTTTTTAGGTAATAATACGCTTTAATAAAGCGTTGGAAAATTGAGTCAAAGTTGAATTTTAACTGTAATTTTAATCCTAACCATAACCTTCCTGTTATTATTATTATTATTATTATTATTATTATTATTATTATTATTATTATTATTATTATTATTATTATTATTATTATTATTATTATTATTATTATTATTATTATTATTTATTATTATTATTATTGTTATTATTATTATTATTATCATTATGCATTAATGGTAATAGTCTTTTATTAAATAGTCTATTATTAATAATAATTATTATTCTCAAAGCACGATGTTCACGCTGAGAAATCGCCGAATGCTTCCCACAAATTCCATTAAATTATAAATTGATTTTCAAAAATTTTAATGAATTGTTATGTATTTTAATTAATTTTTTCCGAATTTGTTTTATAAAAAAAATCCAGTCACGAATCGAAGCGATTTTGTTGACATTTTTGACTGAAGATGTTCTTTTATTTTTTATGAGGACTAATAATAATATTAATAATAATAATGACGATGATGATGATAATAATAATAATAATAATAATAATAATAATAATAATAATATTCATAATAACTGTTTTGATGAGAGTTTGTTATTCAAAAAAGTTCATAAATATTGTTTTCGCGGTATTGATTAGAGTGTGCATTTATGTTCGTTTTATAATAAAAATGGATAATCATTAAGTCGTATTTACAATATTTTTGTTTGTTATGAAATTGATTTAATAGTCTCAGAAAGACGATTATCATTCTGTTACGCTCTTAAATATTGCCTTAAAACAACCTGAAAGCCACTCAAATAACACTTAACCCCAATCCAATCCTCCCCAATTTCTACTCTACCCATCCATAGGCCGATCCACAGATCCACCTATGGATACATCCAAGGATCCGCCCACAGATACACTCAAAGATACACCCGTGGATCTGCCCAAAGGTACAAGGATACAGGAATTTCTGACATGGGAAAGCAAACAAAATCAATGTTATGCAAACCAGTCTGGCCATCTTCCAGGCAAGTCCTTGAGGAAAGCCTTCGAGTTTTATTAACAGTTTTTCAGAAATGGCAGTTTCGATGAACCGGTCGGCATTGGCTCAGCGAACGAATGTAATTTGATTGTAGACTTAATCATCAGGAAGTAATTATATTAGTCTTCGTCAACATTGGCGCCGTTTTTAAGTTTCATCATCGTCGTCATCATCAGCACCATGATCCTGATCATTATCGTCAGCGCCACCACCATCATCATCATCATCATCATCAAGACATCGTCGACTGGGTGGGAATCAGAATCCTCCTTATAATCCTTTATTAAGAAGACCTTCAATAGTTGGTGAGTCGTGAGTGTACCGAATAACTTATTATGTACACGTCTCCTAAAAAGGTCAACAACAATTAACAATTAACATTCTACAATTAACACTTAACACTTAACATTTAGCATTTAATAACCGACAATTAACAATCAACAGTTGTCATTTGGTAAAGTATTAACAATTAACTTAATTCGATATTTCTCTCAAAGTTTAATAACTTAAATTGGTGTCGGAGTTTTCAGAAAACCCAGGGTGAAGAGCACTTCTACCTACTACCAGAGTACCCTCACAGGTGACCCAATTAGCAAAAACCCACAGCAGACCATGCCAGATTAAACTAGGAGTTGACGGTTATTTGATCCGAGAACTACCAATTAGGCAGCTGCCAATTTTCTTTGAAAATTACTTATCGGTTTCCGCTAATGGTGCTAACTGTTGTTGTTGGCGTCACCTAATAACAAAGATCTGCTTGACTCAGCGAGGCTAAAAGATCCTGTTTCTGCGATTTATAACTCGTCATCAAAAGTGGGGAGAAAATCGGCTTTAATAGTTGAATTTAAGAATTGACTTGTAATATTATAGCTTGGTTAAGCTGTACTTTGATATATTTGACTTTTTGGATGCGCTGACTTACTTTGGCAGGCTTTGTTCGTGAAGCTTTGTTTGTGAAACTTTGTTCGTGAGGCTTTGTTTGTGAAACTTTGTTCGTGAGGCGTTGTTTGTAAGGCTTTGTTTGGTATGACGTTCTTGTTTGAAGCATGGGAAGTCAAGTACCTGTACTTTACCTGCCTCCTATTCTCTTTCAGTGAAGGTTGTTTTAATGAACAATATTGAACAATGCGATGTAACTCATTGCATTCAATTTGTAATCAGTTACAAAAGTTAATGTAATTATTTTAAAGTTGCTAGACTTATTTAACTATTATAGAAGTAAATGAAAATAAATTATCTAGTTAACATCCCCACGTAATTTATTCTCTCATTATTTCAGGAATTCCCGAAATATAGACGCGTCATTCTAAATAACGAATTGGTTACGAGAAATTATAATTTCCTTAATATAATTTTTGAAAATAAAATAAATAAATTAATTAATAAATTAATAATTATTTCAAACGATGCAAACGCTTAAAACTCCAATCTCATTCGCAGGCAGCACAGAACAAAAGTGCACCTTCCACACTAAATACTGTTTCTTCGTGGAACACATTCGCACTCCCATTTCCACCGTTGCCGACCTGGATGAGCTGTGCCGGATACGGCCCAACGCCTGGCCGTTGGAGATTTACGACGACAAACTCCAGAAATCTCTGGACAAATACCTGTCGTCCCTCGACCAGTCTTACTCTCTGAAAACTGTCTTCTTGAATGTCGAAAGATCTCAAGAGGGATGGCAGTACGTACAGGATTACGATAGTAGCGGTGAGTAGTTTGAATTATTTGGATGGAGATTGTTATTATTGTTGTTGAAAAGCATTTAAAAGCAATGCACATCAGTCAGAATAAATCAATACAACGGATCAATTCAAAGTAATATAAAGCAATTCAAAGTAATATAAAGCAATTCAAATCAATTCAAAGCAATATAAAGCAATTCAAAGCAATACAAAGTAATATAAAGCAATTTAAATCAATGCCAATAAAGCAAAGCATTAGTAAGATTGGAGGTCAAACTCAGGTCTGGATTACGTTAAAGACTTTGGTTTTTTGAGCCATGGTTGCAATCCCAGTAAATTATAAATAAAATAATAATAATAATAATAATAAGAAGAATAATAATAATAATAATAATAATAGCAACAACAATAATAATAATAATAATAATAATAATAATAATAACAACAACAACAACAACAACAACAACAACAACAACAACAACAACAATAATAATAATAATAATATAATAATAATAATATATAATAATAATAATAATAATAATAATAATAATAATAATAATAATAATATAATAATAATAATAATAATAATAATAATAATAATAATAATAATAATAATAATAATAATAATAATAATAATAATAATAATAATAATAATAATAATAATAATAATAATAATAATTAATAATAATAATAATTAATAATAATAATAATAATAATAATAATAATAATAATAATAATAATAATAATAATTTACATTCGCGCACAGCAACAGTCGACTTGAAGGACATTCCTCCCAATGCTGATGCGGCATTTTACGACATTTTCGCGGACAAAATCGAAACAACTTGGATGAACTACCAACGGCCCTACGTCTGCTCTTACAAACTCTCGAGTTCACAGTGCAACCGGACCGACTCCCTGGTGACCTCTGACCTCTGCTTCACCAGACATGAACGCCAATTGAAGTGGGTTCAAGCAATTAACGACTGCCGAAGTAGATATGGCTACCTTGCCCTCATGAAGTACCATCATCAAGGCAAATTGAGGCTGTGGCTGGAGTCCTCTTCCCATCCTAATCTGAAACAATGGTGGATTGGAGTGGCGTGGCGGCCGTTGAAATGGCGCAAGAAAGGTTTTGAGGAGATTATTTCGATGAGTATTTTAAAGGATTTTTAATACTTATTTTTTAAATGTGGAATTAATAAGGTTAAATTTTAAAGATATTTAAGCAAGCCTTTTTTTAATTTTAATTCTAATTAGTGTCATTAAATGCTTCTTTTTTATTAATTTACAAATATTTCCTGCTTAGTCAGATTATAATAATAAATATGGTACTAAGTATTAAAATATAGCACAATTTAATAATAATAATAATAATAATAATAAAATAATAATAATAATAAAAATAATAATAATAATAATAATAATAATAATAATAATAATAATAATAATAATAATAATAATAATAATATAATAATAATAATAATAATAATAATAATAATAATAATAATAATAATAATAATAACTCACATAAATAATATGAATAACTTACAATAATATTGATAATTCCATTCCAGGTACAATAGTTACTTGGTGGAATTTCAGTCCCGATATCAGTTTCACGATGACCCCTCATGAAGTACACTTTCAGATCAAAGACGACAATAATCAATGGAAAGTCCAAAAGAATTTTAATTCCTCTGACCTTGTCATTTGCATGACAGGTTCTTTGATCATTATTCTAATTTATTAATAAGTTATTCTAATTAGTAGCTTAATTATTAATGTAGCTACAAGTGATAATTAATTAATTATATGTTTATAACGTAATAATATGTTCATAATATAATCACAATTATATTTTATTAGAACATCCGGATGTATGCACCGGGAAGGAATGCCAATCGGAATCAAAAAGGAAGAGTAAGGATTTCTCCATGTACTAGTTATAAAATAATAATAATAACAACAACAATAATAATAATAATAATAATAATAATAATAATAATAATAATAATAATGATGATGATGATGATGATGATGATGATGATGATGATGATGATGATGTGATGATGATGATGATGATGATGATGATGATGATGATGATGATGATGATGATGATGATGATGATGATGATGATGATGATGATGATGATGATGATGATGATGATGATGATGATGATGATGATGATGACGATGATGGTGATGATGATGGTGATGATGATGATGATGATGATGATAATAATAATAATACGTTGTCGTTGGTATCACTTAAGTTCCAGTCGTCGAAATAAGCGTCGTCATCGTCGTCGTCGTTGTCGCGATTGTCGCCATCGTCGTCGCTATCAGATTGTGGCTCAGGAAGAAGTGGGTTTAGAGATTTGTATTTTAGAAAATCACATTTTCATAAAATTCATAGAATTAATAAGTTTTTTAACGAGTAAAAAAATTTTGCTCACTCTAAAAATATTTTTATTTTTAATAACAATATTTGCACTTCAGAAAAAGGCGGGAGATTTCCAAACGTACCGAAGAAGCAGGACCCTTCAAAACGGTACCTGATCCTACTGTTATAATACCTGACCCCGATCCTTGCCCTGGATCCAAACATCCCATCTACCTTCAGCCCTTGCCTGATATTTACGAGAAAACCTACCACACCATTGAGGACAATCAGTATGAAAAGTTAATGGCTTAAAAAGGATTGTTGGAGTTTTGACTTTAAATATTTTTAATTAATCGTCTTTCTTTAAATTAATAATATAATAATATTAATCCGTAATTAATTAATTATAATAACATGACCTGTGTTTTCTTCCGTTTTATTCGTACAACTATTTCTTACAATCATGTGATAACTGTACATTAGTAAATAAGCTATCAATCCTATTGTTATACAAGTATTACGATATTATATTATATTACATTATATTGTAGTTGTGCGCACAATTGCATTCTATTGGGTGTAACTTTTTAATATCCAGAAAACAAGATATTTCTTTTTCTTTTTGAACAACCCAAGTTTATGACAAAACTTTTAATAAAATAAAACCAAAAGCCTCTCGTTGTTTGTCCACTTTTATTCAAAATGTAAACCCAAAGAATTCACAACAACAACAACAACAACAACAACAACAACAACAACAACAACAACAACAACAACAACAACAACAACAACAACAACAACAACAACAACATCAACACTCCCAGCAGCAGATCTTTTTGAGACAAAACGAACCAGAACAGGCGAGCACGGGATTTAAATTTCATCAAAAAACTTCTTCGAACAAATAAATAGATAAATTTATTCATTTTTATTTCAATACCTTTATACTCCAAAAAAGATGGCCTTAAACCTCCTGATGATATTTTTATTCAGAACTTTGCTTCAATTTAGTATTCAATTTTTTTTATATAATCCATTATTTTCATTAATTCATTTTTTAATGTTCAATTATTTAATTATTTTTGCTAATTCATTTTTTATTATTTAAATATTTTTATTATTTCTTTTTTTTATATATTCATTGTTTCATTATATTATTTTATTATGATTAACCCCTCGAAAAGCTCCTAATCCTCCCTTCGAAACTCCGGCTTAAGACTGAACACTCCGACGCCGTCAGAGCGACGAAAGGTGCAGAGTTGGTTCGTCATCTCCTTGAAGATGGCGGACTTCTCCGTGGCGACCTTCGACTTGAAGTGGGTCACGAGTTCGTCCGAGGTCACGCTGCCAGAGCCGAGGTCACCCCCTATGGAAACGAAAGCCCTGATGTCCTCCATGAGTTCGAGGTGCTCGTTGTCCGTCGAGTCCGGGGTTTCCAAACCACGGGGCAGCGAGGGATCCGTCGAGGGAGGTTTTTTGGATCTGAGCATGGAAAGAAGCTCTGTGGAGGAGACGGTTTTCAGTTTGCTTTGATTCTGCTCCTCTTGGAAATGGTGCTTTATTTTTACGACGTCCTCGCACTTCGGCTCTGCCGGTGGAGTGCTGTCGACCAGGGCGGAACCGTCGAAGTGGCACAGGGCTGGACGATCGAGGGATGAGTTGAGGGAGGGTTTTTTGGGCTTCAGAGACTTCAATGAGGATGAGTGGGAAGATGGGATCTTGGATGAGGTAGAAGCTATGCATTCCTGGTTGATGGAAACAATAAATAAAATAACAATAAAGAAGTTAATAATAATAATAATAATAAAAGAATATTTATAAATAATAAATATTGCAAGTTAAGCTTTGCAATTTGTTCAAATCAATGTAGGCAAACCTTATCTTTCGATGAAACGGCAATCTTTCCAGAAGAAGCATTGGAGAAATTTGAATTCATGGGAGAAGCTATCGTCTTCCTCGGGCCAAACCTACAAATTGCCATATCCGTATTACAACATTATTTATTAACACCATCATCATCATCATCATCATCATCATCATCATAATCATCATCATCAACACCATTATTATTAATTTTATTATCCTCCTGATCGTCCCACTGTCAAAATAAACTTGATTAACTCCCCGTCATCAATTACCATCACCAATATTGATTAACATTCATTAAATTCATTTGCATCCTATATATATATATATCCTTACAACTAAATCAACGCACCTCGGGGCCCCGACACTACCATTCATGCCAGTCCAGGTGGGCTGACCCGGGAGTCCACCCTGCCTGCACCTCTCCCTCGAAGCCCTCAGTGCCCTCTCAGCTTCCCTGGCCACCCTCTCGGCTTCCATTTCCACGAGACGGTAGTCGGGGTCAGAACTGGAGACGATGCGGTCATGATGCATGGCACTGTGGATGCCTGGGAGGATGGAAAGATGATGATGATGATGATGATGTTGTTATTGATGATGATGATGTTGTTATTGATGATGATGATGTTGTTATTGATGATGGGATCGCTGATGATGACGATATGGTATCGTTGATGATGACAATGATTACATCGTTGATGATTGTAACATAATCATCTTGCAATGAAGCCGTTGAAATTAACAAGGATGAGTATTAACTGAGATGACGACGATGATTACGATGGCAATAACCACGACCATGCAGGTGATGAATATTTATTAATTGAATACAGCAACTGCGAATAATAATCACCTGACTTCTTGAATAGCTTCCTGAGCACGTAGTCATCGTCTTTCAAATTCTTTTTCCTGTCATCATCATCATCATCCCCTCGCTCTTCGTACTCACCGACCTTGTCCAAGCAGGTGATCTCCGACCCTTCCAGCTTGGCGTTCTCTAAGGTCAGTAAGTTCACAAGATGTTGGAAAGCATTTTGAAAGAATTTTATTTATTTTTTTAAGGATTTAAATCAAAAAATAATTATCTTATCATTATTATTCTTAATGTAATATAAGTAATGACGATGTAAGATCAAATAACATTCTTTATTATTCCAATTAATTAATAATAAATAATTATAAAGAATATTTCGCTCATCGCCACGACAAGCATCACTCACTTGAAACGTCTCGTTCTATCTTTTTCTTCTTCTTTTTTCGTTCGTCTTTCTCTTTTGACTTTCCCTTTTTATTACCTTCCTCTCTGCCCGAGGGTTCAGAGGTCACGGCCTTCTTAAAGGTCATACCAGCAATCTTCTGGCTCAGGGACTTGGCAAGGATCCTCCTTCTTAGGACTTCGTCGTCATTATCATTATCATCGCCGACAACCACATTATTATCAACGATGACGTCGACTTTTCCAGCAACTTTGTCCGGGCCTTGATTGATGGAATCATTCTGGAAGCAGTTGCTGTTCTTGTGAAGTTCGTTGAGATTGCATCCTTCCGGATAGTCTGACGAAACTGTCGGTCGATTTTGCAAACTCGCCTCGACGTTTCGGGTCGAAGGGGCCTCGTCAGATGTGATGGAAAAGGATTTTTCCACGACATCTGTGCTCTGACGATTCGATTGGTTGTCTTCGGAGCTGTCAGGTGACGAGGTCTCCTGTGATTCGTCAATGGAGTTGCTGCCATCTTGAGTAGTTTCCTGAGATTGAGAAAGTGAAGAGGCCGTTGATTGGTTGGTTTGGTTTTCTTCGTGTGATTGGTCTGTCATCGAAACGTCGTTGCTACGAGGAACGTGATTGGTCATCAAAGAATCAGCATGTCTTGAGGTAGTCGTAGCATCTCCTCTTTCAGAGATATCAGGATAAATTATTTTACCAATCGCGTTGTTGTCTGCAGATGTTGGCCACAAGGATGACACTGGCATTAATCGGTTTGCAGCACCAAGTTTTGAAATGTCGTCTGCTTTGCAGTTCTTGGTTAATTTTGAGCCTGATGAGTCACCATGCCTGTTAGAGTGATTGCCGGAGTCTCGTGCACTGTGATCATCATCATCATCATGATCCATCAGTGCACCCGCAATAGGTTTGTCTTTTAGAATGTCAAATCTATTTGCTCTTCTCCCATTGGCTGACGACCTTGACTTGACTCCGCCCTTGTCACACTTCTTCCTCTTTTTTCTTGGACACCTTCCATCTTCCTCCTCCTCTTCCTCTTCACAATCTCTCCTCCTTTTGTTCTTTTTTGATTTCTTCCTCAAACTGGACTCCTTGATGTCCGACCCTGTGCCCGCAAAAATGGAACTCGTTTCCGAGCTGCTCGTGTCCTCGGTAAGGGTGAAAAGTTCGCGGAGGTCGCCAGAGTCGAAGAATCTACGCTGACGGGGGTCGCTGAGTACGCGATTCGTCAGGAACTGCTTGAAGATTTGCCTGTCGACGAGATGGAGCGATGGAGATGGCAATGATGATGATGATGATGATGGTGATAAACTAGGCTAAAGTTAGGAATAAAAAGTGACTACTTCAAGGTTGTTTAGTTCGCAAATATCAAGCTCAAGTAATCTTACAATAAAGAACCTATCAAGATAAAGTTCTTGAACATTTAAAATTACTCACAGACAAAATCCAGACACAGACAATCTAAAAATGTCCGTGGATCACTCCCCCTACGAAACCATGAGTGAACACTAAAAAAAACCCACGACGATCGACTAACAAACCAACCTCTGGTAGATTTTCTCCTCAATGGTACCGGTGGTCAGAAGTCGATAGACCGTGACGTCCATCTTCTGCCCGATCCGCCAAGCTCTCTCCCTGGCCTGGACATCGGTGCTCGGATTCCAGTCGGGGTCGTAGATGACCACCCTGCTCGCCCCCGTCAGGTTGATGCCGAGTCCCCCGACACGAGTGGTGAGGAGGAACAGGAAGATGTTGGGGTTCTGCGAGCGGTGCGCGCGTGTGTATTTTTTATTTATTATTTTTATTGTTTTTCTTTATTTATTCATATTTCAAACAACGTCAAAGGGCTCTTAACTGCTTGCATGACCGATCAATGAGATGTAAACAAATAGAACGTTAGAGCAACATATAGCACACATAATTTTTGTCATCACGACCATCATCATCATCATTACCAAGATCAACATCATCATCATCATGCCCTCTGTCCCACCTTATTGAACTCGTTGACAAGAGGCTGCCTCGTCTGGACGCTGGTTGTGCCGTCCATCCTGAAGTAGGTGTAGTTTCGACTCCTCACGAAGGATTCGACGATGTTCAACATCTGTAAATCGGTTAATTGGCATTAATTAGTTGACAACAATTAGATAATGATAAACAGTTAATAATAATAATAATAATAATAATAATAATAATTAGTTAATAATGATTAGTTCACTGTTGATCAGTTAACGATGATAGGTTGATAATAATCGACACCTGTCTGCTCTGGGTGAAGAAAAGGACTTTCCGTTGCTGCTTCTTCCACATCGCCAGGAGAGCCTCGACCACGATCATCTTGCCCGACCTTTTCCAGTACCCGTAGTTCTCCCCGAACTCCGGGCTTTCCTCCCCGCTCCAGAAACTCTTCGGCGTCCCCGTGCAGATGTCCGGGTGGTTGCAGATCTTCCTGACCGTTATTAGGCCCGAGAATGCCTGTGAGTCGAAGGAATGACGATGATGACGGATGATGGTGATGCATGATGATGATACATGGTAATGACTATCCGTGAACACATACTCAGCAAGCATCCGATCTTCATTGACTAACGCACGTACAAAAAAATCATTCATGTGGAAAAACGGATGGATAGATAAATGAAGATAGTTTTTGTTTCTATCGACACACACAATTCATGCGATCACACCGTCCCCTATCCTCCAGCCAGACCTTAACCCACCGTGGTTCTGCCCTGCAGGATCATCTGGTAGTCGTTGGACTCGAGGAACTCCTTGTAGACCTTCCTCTGGTAATCAGTCAACCGGCAAAAGAGCACCTGTTCGTTCTTGGTGGGCAGTGACAAGGACGACTGGACGTCCGACTTCATTCGTCGCAACAGGTACGGAACGATGATGTCTCGCAGAGTTTCCGCGCACTTGAAAGCTGTCTGCACCTGGATGGATGTGTAATTATTACATTTTCTATAACATTACAAATTATAATTTTAAAATTACACCTTCTTAACTCTCTTGCCTAGCATTGTCATCATTATCATCACCATCATCATCACGTAACTACTGATAAATAAATAAAATCTAAATCAACATCAGCCCGAGATTAGCCCATCGTCCACTCACCTGTACGTCGGAGGAGGTGGCATACTGTCCCTGGGAGATGGGGACGTTGAAGTGGGTCATGAAGTCCGGCAGTGTGCCCAGCTTGCCGGGGAAGATGAAGTCGAAGAGCGACCACAATTCCTTCAGGTTGTTCTGGACTGGCGAGCCAGACATTATTATCCTGTGGCATGTCCTGAACTGTTTGTTAGAAGGATTGATTGATTGATGGATTGATGATGGTGATGATAGTGGTGGTGGTGATGGTATACAATGATGATAACGATGGCCACAGTCATGAACAACAAAGCTCATAAATAATCATCAAACATATGCAGACATATAAAAGAAAGTGCCACAACGGAACCCACCTGTTTGCACACGAGCGTGATCTGGGCATCCGGGTTGCGTATCTTGTGCCCCTCGTCCAACACGAGGTAGTACCACGGGTAGCGAAGGAATTCGTCGCAGTACCTGTGAACGGTGTTGTAGCTCGAGACGACGATCAGGTTGGTCTCGCGACCTTCGCCTTTGCACCTACTCGATGGAAAGAGGGAGGCGAGGAGATGGCCCTGTGAAAGGCGAAGTTACATCAACGTCGTCGTTGTCGTCATCGTCATCATAATCATCATCATCGTAGTCGTCGTCATCATCGTCATCGTCATCATCATCATCATCATCATCACCATCATCATCATCATCATCATCATCATAACTCACGGTCTTCAAACTCGATGAACCGCTGTTTGAGTGGACGATGACCACCCTGAACTTCGGCCACCAAGTTCTGAACTCTTTGAGCCACTGTTGCATCACAGTCGTGGGACACATGATCAAGACCGGCCCCAAGCCGTGGTACCTGGAGGGTGTGGAAGATGTCATTGATGATGATGATGATGATGATGATGATGGTGGTGGTGATGATGATGTTGAAAATTGTTGCGATGAAGTTGTTATCGTCGTTGATGATAACGATAATGATGTTATTGTTTACGATGACGATAATGTAAACTGATGACGACGACGACGACGATGATGACGGTAAAATGAACTCGCACGACGGCCAAGCACCTTGGGACCATGGATTTGTCGACAATCTTGCTATGGTGGAGGGAGGCCAAGAAGGCAATGACCTGCACCGTCTTCCCGAGCCCCATCTCGTCCCCGAGGATCCCCCCCACCTCCTGGGTGTGCAACTCCCACAACCATCGTACGCCCGTCTTCTGGTAGCTGGAATATAGTTGAAAGTTGATGGGATGTTACGAGAGGACGATAAACTGTCAAAGCTTGCAGTGGAAACATGAGGCGATGCAATACATGTTTTTGTTTGTTTGTTTGTTTGCATCAAATTCGAGAAAACATTCGATTTTGGCAATCAACGAGGAGTGATTTTAAGAAACATTTGAAACCGTGAGTTTGGTGATTATTTCATTAAAAACAACATCGTGCCGTCTTCAATTACAATCAATCAATTAAATTAGTAAAATCAATTAAATAAATCCAATCAATAAAATAACTTCAATTAATAAAGTCAATTAAATAAATTCAATTAATAAAATCAATTAAATAAGTTCAATTAAAAAAATTAATTAAATTAATAAAATCAATAAATGATCAAAAATCTTAAAACCCTCACGGAAAAAGCCTGCTCCAGACTTTCCCAGGAACCTTGAAGCCTCCGTCAAACTGCTCATCATCATCATCATCTTCATCTTCTTCTTCAACTCTGCCAGAGTCTGAGACTTGGAGTTCTCTGAGAAGGGAAAGGTCAAGGTTCAGATTGGGTGTTAAAGGTTGCTTAGTGCAAAAGGTTTACTGTAAACCGTTTATTTTAAAATGTTTGTTCTTGACCAATGACATTTTGGCCAGACACTACGTACGTAAACGATCGTCAATGAATCGATAATTAGCTGTCGTCATCATTAACACGATAAAATCAAAATTATGATATATTCAATCGCTTCATTGAAACGATTATCATAACATACTCAAAATTGTAATCACAAGCACATTCTTGCTTAAAGTGAAGCATAATATTATGCTAGCTATTTATAAACGACCGACCTAATTCTGCCCTTGTAGACCTCCTCGCACCAATCATCCTCCAGTATTTTACCCTTGCGACCCAATTTCACTCGTTTCCTCTTGAATTTCTTCTTACTGAACCTTTTTGGTTCTGAAGTCATCAGTAAAGGCACAATTACAAATTCCAACACCAGCATCATTGTCATCATCATCATCATCATCATCATCATCACCATCAAGGGCATCATTATCATCACCATCACCAACATCGCCATCATCTTCACCACGACTATCACTATCAGCATCATCATCATCATCATCATCACAATAATGAGTACACATCACCTCCCAGCTCTTCATCTGTCTCATAGCTCACATCTGATCCACCATCTTCATAGTCATCATCACCATCATCATCGTCGTCGTCATCTTTAGGACACCAGTAATCATTATCCTCTCGGTTTAGCTTCTTTGCTGGTTTTGGCTTCTGAGGATGGATAGATGATGATAATGATGTTGTTGATGATAATGATGAGGAAGCTACTTGTAGAAATCAAGAATGATACTAAGCACACTCTTAAGACATCAAGTAACCGAGCAAATTGTCCAATAATTAAGTTATTATTTACTTCAAAATTACAAATGATGTTTAAAATAATTAAAATCAATATCAAACTTCAAAGATGCAAATTTTCCAGTCAGCCTAAAAGCCTCGACGAAATTATTTTAATCGGATAAAAAACGTGCGCATCCAGGTTACCGGGTTCGTGTGGAGGTTGGAGGTCGACCCTTCCCCCCGTTTTCGTGCCTGAAAGGGGGTCATCTCGCCCAGTCTGACCTTCTTGGCTTCCTCTGTTTCCGTGGCGACGAAGCCGAACACGTCTGCCGACGAAGAGGCTGCTCGAGATGGTATTTAAGATTCGACATCAGACTTTGTTCAGTAAGAGCAAATAACCGTGAATATTAACTAGTTCAAATTTGACTGAATAATAAACTGACTAATGAATAATTAATTGATAATTAAGTAGTTAAAATTTGACTCAATAACAAACTAAAGTAAAATTTGACTGAATAATAAACTGACTGAGTAATTAATTGATTTTCTTGCAGTCAAAAATAAAAATAAGCGAGCTCAGGTTCGTTAAACCTCGAGGTCTCTCTGAAATCCTGTTCAGTTTCTGCTCCAAGGCATGTCGTCTCGTGTGCAACGTCCTGAGCTGACTCGTCTGAAACGACGGAACAACACATCAACCACATCGGACAAGACACTTTAGGTTAGGTTGTCATTATTATTAAGCACATAAAAAAGTTCAAAGTTCAAAGTTCGATGCATTTAATCGACCTTGTTCTTCTCCTGGTTCTTGATGGACACGACCTTCTGCCTGTAATCCAGAGGATTCGACGAAGCTTCCATTTTTTCCAAGAGCTCCCCGATGCTGGCGAGTTCGTCTTCGCAACGTCTGCAAAAAGTTCCGAGGTTACCGAAGTCGACGACGATACCGTAACGTATTTTGCATTACAATCGTCGATGAATTCGGGTGATGTATTTTTGTATTTATCTTGTCGATACAAAACAGGCTTTAAGTACATAAAGAAAACTTCCTTATCACCATTGTCATCATCATCATCATCACCACCATTACCACCACCATCATCATCATCATAGCTACTGTGGCTGTCAGTACCTTATGTCTTCCTCTATTGATGCAATTTCCCTCTGAATCGAGCTCTTCTGCCTCTCACAATCTTGTGCGAAGGCATCGTTGGCTTGTTGAAGGACTCCTGGACATTTGAAAATCAATTGCCACTCAATGATTCGTTCGTTGTAATATTATGACATCCTTGCTATTTAATTTTATTTAATTGTTATTTTTAGGGCAATATAAAAAAAATCAAGATTTGATTTCAAAATGACTTTTAAATTGAAAGTGTCAGCAACGTCACAGTACACTGAAGTAGCATTCATCGAGTGGTCGAACAATTAATTTTATAATCACTGAAATGGTAATCATTTGCTTGTAAAGAAGTAACCTTGTTCAAAGTCAAGTTGATTGAAAACATCAACGTTTGACAAACTGGTGAGCTCATCAGCCCTGTCTCCGTTTGCTATATTCCTAAGTCCCGACCTATTAAACTGGAATTTCGTGGCTTTTTCTTTTTTGACCGAGGATGGAGGTTTCATTTTTGAAATTATATTCTAAGTTTCAAAAGTGTGGTGATGTGGTTAATGTTATCGTTATGAGCTGAGAGAGTCAAATGATCCGACAACTTGTTTTGGATGAAAGTTAAATTATTTTCAGTTCCGCCGACTAAATTTATACAAAAGTAAGCTTGTCAGTGATTTTATAATCAATTTAGTTAACATTTCAATGACATTTCATCGCTTCAAGTCGTTCCTTGTATATTATCCTATTATATATTATATATATTATCCTATATTACATAACACCAGATCCTTGATGTCAATAAACAATGACAAACTGCTAAATTTTAGAATTCTAAATTAATACAATTTTTAAATGGTATATTTTGCAATTTATTTTACTCTAATTTTGTTTTTATTTTAATTTTATGTGAACCTCGTCGATCGCACAGTCTCAAGCTTTAGTTTTTTAATTACATCACATAGCAATTTTATTAAAAAAAAACAAAACAAATTTGTTTGACTCTCAAGTTAATTCATCCTACCATAACAATTATGCCAAATAATAACAATTTTTTTTAAAGCCCTCGGAAGGATATATTTAATTAGCGTTGAAACGGTAATAAAATAAATGATTCGTAATGTCAATTTCGAATTTAGAAGTCAAATCGCTTACAAATTCCATGTGTTTTTCGTTTTTTAACAAATTAACTATTCCGCATCACTAACGTCTGCGTCGGCGGCGCGCCCAGACGTCATCCAACTTGCTATCGAAGAGACTCCTTTCACAAACGAAAAAGCGATCTCAAGCGATTTTATTTACACCAGAAATTTATTTCAAAACGCAAAAGAAAAAAAAAAGAGAAAAAGTTGCAAGGAAATGTCCCCAACAAACTCTCACTAAGGGTATGGTAGCGATTCGTAAAAAGAATTATTAACAAGTATTTTAGTCGTCGCACTACAAGCATAGGACTGACCAACCATGACTGGTCCTGAAACCAGAACAGCACAAACACAGATGTACCCCAGATCCGATAAAATTTGATGGACTAAACAAAAAGACGAATAAGACTTTTTGAATTTTAATTGCGGAAGCGTGAGAGGTTTATTTACGGGTTACAAAACATCCTTATTTGAGAAATGATGCAGCGAAGGAGTATTGGGGAATTGTATGCCGGTGTAGTTGGAAAAAAGTGGTTATGGTTTGCCTTCGCTGATGGAATCGCAAGCACTCTTAACAGGAAACATGACAAAAAATAGCTATGATAGCAATAACTGCAATAATAAGATAATAATAACAATAATGATGATGATGATGATAATAATAATAATAATAATAATAATAAAAGTAACAACAATTATCCCAGGAAGAAGAAAAAGTCAAAGGTAACAAACAAATGATTGAATGCCAGTAGTAGTAGCTCATAAATATGACTGCGACTTTGTTTTAAGTGCGAACGTCACTTTAAATAATAATAATAATAATAACATCAGAGATGGTTCGTACACAAAGGAAGGACATTCGACAGAACATCGAATCGGTTTTAAAACACCAATCACCAGTAATCAATCCATTGATGGTGATCAATCCACTAATCCATTGATGATGATCAATCGACCAATTCATGCAATCCCAAATCCAACCACAATACGTTGTAGTCCGTTCATTTGCCATTTAGCCAGTTTACTTGCCATTAATAACTGTTAACGATACACAATTGATGTTAAACTAATGACGCAACGTTTACAAAACATCGAACTCGTAATGAGCAGGGAACGCAAACAGGTACAGGCAGTCCTGCAAATTAAAGTTCAAATCTACCTATGTCGTACCTATGGCTCATCCGATGGAACTTTAAAATAAACTGTCGAAGCAACATCGAAAGGAGTTAAGAGGATGACGACAACATCCTCGCACCCCAACAAGTTCCGAGCTACAAGGACCATTGTTTCGAAACAAATTTCATAAAGTCTTCATCGTCGACTGGTCGAGTTAAATCCGATCGTGGTAAACGACGAGAGTGCGATCGCCTCGACTCGTTAAAAAATCATTTTGTTTTTATCAAAATCTTGCGATAATGCCGCAGGATCGACACGGATCGATGGGCTCAAAAATAGAAGACGAAAAGGAAATACATGATTTCTCTGAAGCTGGCATGAAACCTTGACTTGAAATGAATAAATATAAGCAATCAATATCGACTCGCACATATCAATGCATCCACATCAATCACACATATCAATGCATCCATATCAATGCACACATACCAATGCACACATAACAATGCATCTCCAGTAAGGGGACGTTCCAGTTAGGCTGTCATCTCCGCTTCGATGTTTAACCCCGGATTTGAATGTCGAAAACATCTGCAACTCATTGGCTCGGAAAAAGACGACGACATTGACTGACTGAATCGAGATGATTGAAACGACTTATCAACCATGACGTCGGTGTCATAAACCGATGCGAACGCAGCTATATTGATCGATATCATCAAAAAATAAAAATTAAAATAAATGACAAAAAACACAGACACACCCCGTGGTTGTCCGTCGATGAATTTTACCACGAATGCTGTCGGCAATAAGGATAAAAAATACGCCAGAAACCAAACAACCGCTAACGATATTAAAGCCATATCTGCCGCCACCACAACCGTCAAAAACAACCACCATCATCATCATCATCACCATCATCATCGTCATCATCATCGTCATCACCACCTTGATTGTTTACAGGTAAGCCACTTATAGATTTTCGAACAATTCGATCGAAAGTAATACTCTAAAAAAAAGTGCAAACGGAGAAAAGCTTTGGACGAGCGCAGTTCGACAAGAGGGAGGGACCTTCACGGGCACCGTTAAGACCTCGAACGGTTGCGATCTTCCACTTTCATGGTATAAAACTACAATGCCCCTTTGGGCATCATCATCACCATCACCATTATCATCACCAACACCATCATCATCATCATCATGTCCTTTGGTTATATGATGATTTGTTCAGTGGAAATGTGAAAAATAATTTTCTTCTTCAAGATTCAGTGGAGAACAAGACAAGATAATAGCAACAAAATAATAACAACGACGACGACGATGACGATGATGATACAAAAAAAATACTAACACTAATAATTACACATGATTATTATTATTATTATTATTATTACAGTATCAATGACCAGTAGTCATCATTGTCGTCATCATCATCATTATCATCATCGTCGTCGTCTTCATCTGGAGCCTGAATTGCCTCCACCGGAAGGAATGCCGTCGTTCGATGACAATGTCTGAACGGCATGGAGAGAGATGTTGGGGTTCTTGGAGATGCGACGGAGTTTGATGTCGTAGATGTGTCGACACAGAAACACGTTGTCCCTGTCGACTTCTCTGGCAAGGTGCTCCGTCAGGCTGAAGATCCTTGGAGCTGTCGACCGACCTTCCACGTTCGCGAACGGGGTTCCATCGGTGTCCGGAGGGATGGGGGCAGACGACTTAATCGTAGAACAGGACGTCGGAGTTGTGGCGGTAGATTGAGGCAGGTCAGGGCTTGCTCGATTCTCTTTTAGAACCAAAGGGGTTGTCTCTGAGGTCAGAGATCCGGTCAAGTTCGAGCCGACTGTTTCGACTTCTGTTGAACGTGGCGAAAGAGCCACCTTTGGCAATGAACCGAGAGAGGAAGAAGATAGCTCTGAGAGTCTTGGGACACAGTGGAGTGTTGGGATTTTAGTCGACATTTGATCAACCTGCGAGACCTTCATCTCTTCTGACAGAGTGGAAATCAGAACCTCGGATGAAGTAATGGCTGGAGTAGAAAAGACGGTGACGGTGTCCGAAGCACAGGACGTGTGACAAGTTTGACCGACCAAGTTCGAGCTGTCAGGTTGGAGGTTAAAGGTCAAAGTGGAAAGGTTGAGAACCTTAGAACACAGTGCCTTGAGAGATCCAATGTCAAGTGTCAGCTCTGAGCCAATTCCAGGATTTGAACTCAAGTCCTCAGGCTGCGATTTGATTTCTGAGACATCTGTGTCAGATTCTTGACAAATTTCCATGGGTAAAACTTCATCATTGTTGTTGCTGCTGGAAATGTCAACCTTTGGAGACTGACAAGGTGTGGAAACCGTGGCGACCGAAGTGACTTGAAGTTCCGGCATCGCGACGGCTTCTTCTTTCGTGTGGTTGGCGGAAGCACCGACTTCAACGACTTCTTCGGCTTCAACCGACCGAGTGGCGATGACCCCACAAGAATGATTTATGAGTGACCTCACAACATCTGCAACTACTTCTATCGAACTTTTGAAATCACCAGTGTGGGTTTCATCGACTAAGGTGGTTGTGCCATCCTCGGGTGTTGAAACCCCAAGTTCGGGGTTTGCACTCGCAGAAATGGTGTCATCTGTGGCCGAGGTGGGTTCCATTTCGAGAAGGATTTCAGGATCAACTTCATCGGTTGCTGCGACCGGCTCGTCTGTATCTTTGACTGCAGCAGTTCCTGTAGTCGTTACCTCGTCGGCTGCTGTGGTAGGTGAAGCCACGACTTCATGTGATGCTCCGGTTAGTGAAGTATTGGTCTCGGTAGCTTCTATTGCCAGTGTAGTCATTACTGCACCTGCTGTAGTGCTGGGCAGGTCAATGGGTACATTAGTAATTCCATCATCCGCTGGCGGAGGATCAGTGGTTGTGTCCTCGTGGATTGCTGCAGCAGAAAGATCATCAATTGCAAGTGCAGATGAAGTCACAACACTTTCAGCTTCTGAATCCTGCATGATGACTGCATCGGATTTTGTGGTAGGCACAGTTGTGGATTCATCAATTTGCATGGTAGGTGGAGATATGGCTTCGTCAGCTGCTATTTCAGATGCAGCGTTCAGCTCATCAGCTGCTATTTCAGATGCAGTATTCAGCTCATCAGCTGCTATTTCAGATGCAGTATTCAGCTCATCAGCTGCTGTTTCAGATGCAGTATTCAGCTCATCAGCTGCTATTTCAGATGCAGTATTCAGCTCATCAGCTGCTATTTCAGATGCAGTATTCAGCTCATCAGCTGCTATTTCAGATGCAGTATTCAGCTCATCAGCTGCTATTTCAGATGCAGTATTCAGCTCATCAGCTGCTATTTCAGATGCAGTATTCAGCTCATCAGCTGCTATTTCAGATGCAGTATTCAGCTCATCAGCTGCTGTTTCAGATGCAGCGTTCAGCTCATCAGCTGCTATTTCAGATGCAGTATTCAGCTCATCAGCTGCTGTTTCAGATGCAGTATTCAGCTCATCAGTTGCAGCCTGGAAAGCATCGGCTCCTGTGGCTAGCTGGTTACTGACTTCGTCACCAGTCGGAGTCGTCAGCTCCATGGATTCCTCATCAACTTTTTGCACGACCAGAACTTCTTCTATTGTGTCCATAGCTTCTTCGACTGCACTGATCGGAGTAGCCACAGAGGTAGCCATCTCCATGGCTTCGGAGACGACAGAAGTCAGGGTGGTCACAGCTTCGTCGACTTCGGAAGTTGGAGTGGCAGCGAATTCATCGACGACGAGTTCCTTATCGTCGACTTCCATGGCGATGGCTTCGTCGGTCGACCGATCCTCGGTTTTATTAACTGCTTCAACGGCTGCCTCGGCTTCGACGACTGCTGCGGTAGGTGAAGCCACGGTTGTTGCTGGAAGAGAACCACTGCTGGGTTCAGATTCAGTCTTCTCTTCGACACTGTTTCGACAAGCCGGAGGGCACGGACCTTCCACACTGTTAGCTATTGAGTTGCACGTCATTTTTGAGTCACCGTTGTCGGTAGATAAAATGCCGTCCGGAATATTTATTTTGGATTTCTCGGCAAACACACCTCCAGGTTCCTTGGCAACTCCAACGACTTCATTCGGCGATGGCGAGCAAGCGACTGACGATGACGTGCATGACATTGTCGAGCCAAAGGATGGGGTGATGTGAGTTTTGTTGCAGGAAGATGAAGAATTCGTGCCGGAAACCGACAAAGAAAGGCGGTCGGATGCTTCCAGGAGAGGCGGAACTATCCGGGAGGACAGACTCTTGTCGCCTCCGCATTCCAGTCTGCTCACCTCAGCCCTGTACCTGGATTGATGAAGAAGACTTCGATTTTCAGAAACATTTCAATGCATGTTGGTGACACAACGCTTTGTTAAGACACTGTCCACTTAACAGTTTACATGAGGAGTGCATTGTTTTATCATTGTATTATTATTATTATTATTATTGTGTTATTGTTGTATTATCATTTCTCTTAGTACCAACCTGCAGTACTGATTGAAGGGGAGCACGAAACACTTGTCTTCGATGCAGGCAACCGGAACAACATCCCTGTGTCTCGAGGCAAAGACCTCGTCGTCGAGGTAGCGCGATGCCACCGTCTCCGAATCGATGTGCTCGCGTCGGTAGTACCAGAAGACGCCCATCATCATTTCCTCTGAAATTGAATGAGATGAGGAATGTAATGATGACGATCACGACGATAGTAATGATATAAATAATCCTTTCTAGTATTAAGTATTTGTAGCAATTCTTTTGTAGTTGCGATAAAAGGGGCTTTCGGGCGACTTCGAGGTACAGAATGACTCGAATCATCTTTCGAGGCAAGTTCACAAGAAGCCTCGACGAATTGAAATCACGGCGGATTTCGATTCGAGAGTTGTTTTTTATTTTATTTTTTGATTGATAAAAAAATCGAGAGGTAATAAAGCAAATAATTTCTTGAAGGACACGGAGCCCACGTTCCAGACACCTGCAGATGCATCCAGGAATCCTAATTAATGCTTCGCGGAAGCGATAGACTGATTGGCGGAAAACGAGGTGCAAGAGAGATTTCAGTCTCCAGAAACAGGTGATTCTAAGATTGCATCCAGATGAAAGGAGATTGGCGCGATGAAACCAGGAGCGATGGAAAGTAAGGGGAAGTTAAAAATTTCCATTTTAAGTAAAAGAAAGAAGGATATCTTAGATGAAAGATGGTTGGATTGATTCAATGGAATCTCTTTTGTTTCAAGATATAATAATAATAATAATAATAATAATAATAATAATAATAATAATAATAATAACAATAGTAATGATAATAATAATAATAAAAATAATAATAATAATATAATAATAATAATAATAACAATAGTAATGATAATAAATGCAAATATCATATATATGTAATATAAATATCTAGAAAAAATAAAAATGATAACAGCCCTGGTATGAGTTAAGTCGACAAAAGCTGTTAAATAGCGTGCGTTTTTTTGTGTGTATGGATGGGGTTTTCGGAAAGGGACGACATGCGAATGGTGGAAGAGATTAAAAAGTGCTTCCATACCATGCGTGGTGGATAAATCAAAGCCTCAGATGAATGCAAAAATACATGCAACATACCAACGATCGTTTGGTTGGTCCTACACCACGATTGTTGTCAATGATCCCGATACCATCAATGACCTCGATACCATCAATGACCTCGATACCATCAATGACCTCGATACCGTCAATGACCTCGATACCATCAATGACCTCGATACCATCAATGACCTCGATACCGTCAATGACCTCGATACCTTCAATGACCTCGATACCATCGCCAAACCGGAGCAAGTCATCCCCTCATTAAAATTCGTGCTCGTAATTCCATTAGTGTCGTAAGAATTTTAGAGAAATCCTAACAACACCAAAATAACCAGCATAATTTTTAAAAGGGAAAAAGAAACTCTCTCAAATTAGCAGCATTATAATTGAAGGCCTGTTATACTTTGTTTGTTTGATTTTATTAATGGGAAGGATTTTTATTTTTTAGAAAGAATTAAAAGCTAACAAATGATGGTCAAAATCTTATAATTGCAAAACTAATAATATTTAGAAATTTAAATTTAATAAGACCATTTTGAGACTTAAACAGAAAATGAAAAAGGTCTAACATTAAAGGTCTCTGATGATGCGCACATGGCGCTTTATAAATTAATTATTATTATTATTATTATTATTATTATTATCATCATTATTAAAGGTCTGTCCTAATCATCTAACCACGAAATGAACTTAATAAACCATACACTCACATACACAATATATGGACCTTAACGTGTAATGTAGCATATTACCGTACAGAGTAATGTTTAACATGGTTAAAACCTTAGGCTATCTAAATGAGCATTTCACCACTGGCCTATTGGTCACACTTTGTTTACAATTATCATTACATAATTTGTTGCCATATTTTATATTACCTAATATTAATTATTTTCCACGCCAAATGTTTACAATCAATAATTAAACAATAAATTATAATTATTAATATTGATATTACTAATAAATAATGTTTTACAACAAAATATTTTAAAAAAGAATAATCAAATTAGTCATGGTTTTAATCGACACGCCAATCTCAGCTGTAGTCGAGGTCAATTAAGTTTAAACGAGTCACCCAAACCATCTATTAGCAAAATCTAAAAGCAATCAAATCATTGCTAATTATTCAATTAGTTAATTATTTAAGCATGTGTGCTTGGACATCTGCCTGTGTGTGTTTAATTATCACATGTGCAGAAGTAGATGATTAAGTGACCCTTAATCACTTTCCAATGCCTCCAATTAAATTTCAGCTGTTAAAAATACCCGAACCTAACCAGATAAATTATACCATCGAGCAGCATGTGATTTAATTAATTAAATTATAATAAAAAAATTATGTGAATCACACTTTTATAATCAAGCTCATTAACCCTCAACTGAATAAGCCAGATTGGTGGACAATTTGTTGGCAGCAAGGAATTTTTTTTCCAGCAAAGCATATTCAGAGAGATGCTGACTGGAAGAGAGGTAAATTGAAGGATTGAGAAGGGAGATATGAAAAGATAGAGAGAAGAAGGAAGGATGGGATTATTGAGTGATGCTGGAAGTAGATGATTTCAGTTCTCACCAGAAAATCAGTCGCGCATCCATCAGTTACACATTCCCTGTTTTCAACAACGATAATAATAGTGATGATAACAACAGCAACAACAATGCTACTACTACAAATAATAATAATAATAATAATAACCATCATAGTTTTTTTTACATTTTTGCTCCAGTGAGAGCAGTGAGATTATCGGCTATAGACAGTGATGAAGAATTCATCAAAAATTCACTTTCATTCATTCTATTGAAACATCAGATCATTAGCGATGTTATGTCAGTGATATTTTGATATTTTCGAAGTTTGATTGAAGATTGCAATCAAACTGCGAAATTGAACTTTGGCAATAAGAGAAATATGAACAGAAAGTACGGAAATGCCTAACACAACCAACTAACCAAGCAATTCGATTAACTAACCAATAAATTAACCAGACAATCAATTAACCAACCAATCAATTAACTAACCAAGCAATTCAGTTAAACTAAACTAAATGCGGTTATCATTCTCAGAACAACAACCTCAATCAAGATCATCACAATTTTCCTATTTCTATACCAGGCCCAGCATCGGTTTCGACAACCCGCTGCCATCATGCCTATGTACATGCACGTGTCCCTTCGTGTGTGAATGTCCAAACATGTCCAAACACTTTCATAAACGATCTTCATCATCACCATCACAATCACAACCATCACTACCTCATGATGATCATTTACTCTGGTTATGTAAAAACAACAACAACAACAAAGAAAGCGAAGAAAACAAAGCCTTAGACAAACTCGTCTCTCCTTCCTCCCAGAGTCCGTAGATCTTGGCGATGTACGGGATGTCCCTTTTCCTCGTGCCGGACCTGACGAACACGCAGTCCTTGACCTTCACGACGTCCCCGGCGACGTGTTGGATGGCAGGGTAACAAGTCCTTCTGACCACCGTGCCATCGCCCTGGTGGAAGAAACGAAGGTGGTGATGAAGTGGCAGTGTTGTCGACAGATGTGACGATGAAGTTATTTAGTTATTAATCGTCAAAGTCGTAATAGCAGAAACGTCCACCAGACAACTGATGTTTATAATTTAATTAATGACATTCTAATCGGTTAATTCTAATTAATTAATCATCACTTTTTTGAGTAATTAATAACCAGTCTGCAATGACACTGACCTGGACGGACACCGGTTTTACCACGGAGGTTCCCAGCCAAGACCAACTGGACGCCTTTTCCGAGCTATTTTTGGAAGAAAGGTCGAGCTTTGGACAGGAGGTGGAAAGCCCTCCTCCGAGCCTCTTCTTGTTGAGCCCGTTGCTGCGCAGAGCAGACGACTTCTCGTCCTGCGACTTCTGTCTGGAAAGCTTGACGTTCTTCTTCCCCGATTTGGCGTCCTTCTTCCGACCTCCTTTCATGAAAGCCCTGCTCGGGCTCCGCGATTTCAAGAAGAGCAGATTTCCCATCTTCTTGTTGTTGGGCGACTTGTTTTTCGAAATCAGGCGCGGACTTGCGACGGGCGACTTGCCTTTCTTCGTGGGCGGCGCGAGCTTCGCCGAAGATTTCACCGTGCAAATCTTGGATCCGTCCACGTCGAGAGGTTTGCCCATGACTACGACCGGAGAGCAGTTGATCTTGGCATCTTGACAGGCGGCTTTCGCCTGATCGAAAATCTTGCCGATCGGAACCGGCACAGACCCTCGATCTGCAGACAAAGGATTCCCGTTTTGAACGACAGTCTGAACTTTATCGACGGAAGAGACCGAGCCGTTGCTGGTCTTTCCCGTTTCTGATTTCAAGGATGCAGTTTTCTTTCCCTTCGTGGCTTGAGCCTTCGATGTTGGGGTTGTTTTGATGTTGTCTTGTTTTGGCACGTTGTCGGAAGTCGGATTCGACTCGTGAACCCTCTGGCAAACAAAACAAAAAGACCTAAATTAGGATTTGCAAGCTCCAAGACAACAATAATACATTCGAATGCACTCATTCAAGATGTCAGCGATAAGAGATGATTAGTAAATCACGAAGAAATCACGTGTTTACGTCGAGAGTACAAACGCATTAATCTAGTGCAGCAGCAGCAACAACGAAGACAACCTTGGAGGGTATCGAGTCGGTCTTCTGTTCGCATGTTCGAGTCCTCTTCTTGGCCTTGACCTTTCCGACCGGACATTCCTGGGAGACGGGCGGCACTTTGGTTTCGGGCAACCGGCAATTACCGAAATCCACAGGATCCGGAGAGGCGGATATCCTGATGGGGACGACGTCCTCTGTGAATTTGAGAATCCTTGGGATCTCCGAGGATGAACCGGGGGCTGACGGCAGAGAGAGGAGAGAAGGTTGTGGAAGAACGGAGGAAGCTGTTTGGATGCTCGAATTGGACGTTGATGCAGACTGTTCTGTCTTTTTAGGTGATATCCTCACATATTGATTGTAGTGGGAAGATTTTCCACTGGCACACACGGGCAAGGTCAGAGGGGGGCCGTGCATCATCCCGAGGGTGCTAAAAATAGACTCGGGTCCTCCCGAAACTCTGACCTTGCCGGAACGCTTCTTGCCTTGCGAGGCATTCTGGGCGTCTGCGCCGGGACTCATCGATGGTGGTGAAGTGAGATTCATCATGGTGCTCGTGCTCCTGTTAGAATTGCTGTACGGTATGAAGATGTGACTAGACGAACCCGACAGGCTGAGCGGAGGCGACGAGGAGGAGTTACAGAATTGGAACCTCTCGGACGGAAACGGAACGGTCTGGTAATAAGACGGAGCAGCGGGGGAGAACTGTCGACATACTTGGCCATAGGCCATAGGAGGACAGAGCTGCAGGTTGATATGTGGCTGGGGGGCTCCGAAAAGAACGGTGGCGGTCGGAGGAGTGAGATAAGAAGGACTGCTGATCTGCTGGTGAGCAGAAAACGATCCGTGCACGCTAGGTCTACTCGTCCCGCTGCCTGAACACTGGAGCAGGCTCAAATTCTGGTACGGAAAGCTGAAGAGCCCCGCATCAGGACTCTGGGTGGGGAAATGCTGTCTGGGGAGGAGCAAAGACGTGACAGGTCCCGTCACTCCGCTCGCAGGGTAGCCCTGAAAAGCCGTGGCAGTGGGCCGAGGAAGGCAGATTTGGTGCGGAAGAATCGTAGCCACCATGGCACTGGTCGGCGGTCTCCCGGAGGAAAATTGCCTCGGAGTTTGGCGCATCTGCTCGTAAATGGAGGACTGTTGCGAAACCATCAAAGGACCGGTGTCGGTCGAGACGACAGGGGAAGGCATAAGGTGGTAGCTGCCGACGCTTCTCGCGGTCGAAGGAACGGAACCGATCACGACCTTTGAAGGGGACGTGCCGGTCGTCTGCTTCTTCTCCAGAGACTTGGAAGGCTTGGAGGTGTTCCCAGAGGTGGAGGTGGACACAGAGTTCTGTCCACCAGGATGTTTTGGAAGGTGTCTGGCTGGCAGGACGACCTCGCCAGCGATTCCACTCCGCTGATCGAGAGAAGGAGAATTCTTAGCTAAGGCTGCTTCAGGTTGTTTCTTGAAGTTCTGCTTCTTGCTCGAAAGGTGAGGATTATTCCCCGAGCATTCCAAACCTTTGCTCTTTCCAGCGGTGGAATTGTTAAGAGGCGAGTTCGTGGCGTCCGTTCCTTCGTGAACCGGAGGCTCCTTCTCGGGAATCTTTCTCGTCTTTTGGTGTCTTCTTGGAGTGTCCAGGCATGCGGCCAAGACAGCCTGTAAGAAGAGATTCAGCTATCACTAACTAGGACCTCAATTTCTGTCTAATATACAGCATCTATTAAATCGATCTGGTGAACCATAAAGTTTAGAGCTGGAACAAGGACAAAGAGATTTGTAGATTGCTTAATTCCAAACTGCTGCTGTTAATCTACTTTTTGGACATCTCACATCTCAAAAGCTTCCAAGATGTTGTGGTTTTGAAATCATCTTAGCCATGAACTGCCATCAGGTTAGATGCAATTAAATAATTATGAGCTTCATTTCATTCCCATTTACCATCTCAGTAAAGTCAAATTCTTCTGTTGAAAATGCCTACACAGGTTTTAAATTCGAGAGCAGAACCAGGCAATAGGAATCCAGCCCAACGGAGCCTAATTCGAAACCGGGTCTATGTTCGCATTGCAACTCACTCCTGCACCGAGTAGTTGTGACACAAGTATTTCATCACTCTTACCAGGGAATTCCAAATTAATTAATGCGACAGATAAGTGCATCTCCTTCACTCACCAACCATTTTTCCATCCATCTCTCCATACCTACATGCATACATCAATCATCATCCAACCATGCTCTTATGATTACAAACATACTTAAATCCCACCTTGGCATTCAAACTGGCTAGCCGCCTGTTGGTCTTGATGGGAAATTCCTTGGATGTCGCGTTGTCATCTCCACTCGCCTCGTGACCTTTCCGGCATTCCGACCTTTTCTTGGCAGTGCCCCTCTGGTCCTTATTGCCGTCGGACTTTGACGAACTTTCCACGCAGGCATTGGAGTCGACATTCAAAATGGTGGCCGATGAGGAAGAAGACAGAGTAGGCGATCTGGTGTGTTTGTGGACAACAGGCAAACCGGGTTTCTCGTCCGCACCGGACTTGGTGCCCGATCCGGACTTTCGGGATTTTTGAGTTTCAGATCCAGCCAGATGCTCGCTATTCTCTTCCGATGATCGAGTCAGGTCGATGCAAGGAAAATCGGGAGCTTCGAATAAAATGCGCTTCGTTTTTTCCACTTTTTGTCCGGATCTCCTCTTTTCCAGCGTCTTGTTGCGAACGCCCACAGTCAGCTTGGAACTGCCAGCATGTTCAGACGGAGTCGAAGCGTTTTGTCTCCTGAGTTCATCCTCTATATTGATAGGACTGCAGCTCATGTCGACAAAAGACTTGTTCAGGGACTTGTTCTTAGAAGAGTCTGTCTTTTTTTGCTTCCAGGAAGAAATCAAATCCGTCTGAGATTTTATGGAGGATCTCGGGCTAGAGAGAGACTGGCAGACGGTATTGAAATTGGCCGTTAAGCTGAGTCGCTTGTCGTCTACATCATTCTTTGGTTTCTTCGTGGCAGGGCTCTTTTTTTCGAGCATGGCCGTAAGGATTGCCCCGGCATTCAGGCTGGCAGTTCTCCGAGCTCGTTTGTTCGGAATGCTGTTTCCTTCTGATTGTTCGAGCGACCTTTTCGAAGCTTTTGGCGTCTTGCTTACCGGGACTTTGCAAGATCCAATTTTCGTGGAATTTTTGGTTTGACTGGAGAAGCCTGGATCAAATGTGGAAGTGGAAGGACTGGGTGATTTTGGTCTGCTTTCAGCAACCTGATCAGCATTCTTAGAATCCTTAGCAGATCCTTGCTTTAACTTTTCTTTCGATCCACCACGTCCGAAGGTCATACTGCAGCGAAAATTGGAAAAGTAGTTTTTGTCAAACAAGACTGCAACATCGGATTCCTTATAAGAGTTAGGCAGATTCGTCGCTCTCCTGTTTCCGATGTTGTGCGTTTTCTTGTAACTAGAAGCGGGACGCCCGTCGCTTTTGAGACTGTTTCCAATTTCGTCCTTTTTCCGCAACTTTTTAACGGATTTATTGCCACTGGTAGCATTATTAATTTTGTTGCGCGAGCGTTTTGTTCCTACCATGATGACGAGGTCGTGCTCCAAATATTATTGGTGAACGTCGTAAGAAAAAATTATTTAGAACGTCTGCTTAATTGACAACGATCAACTTTATCGAATCCATTAGAATAGACGAGATTACGAAATTTAAGAAAGTAAACGCGGAGAAAACCTGCGAGGCCTGTCAACATGAGGTAATTAATTGAGATTTTGATTCGCCATTTAACCATTGAGAAATTGAGTTTATAAAAAAATCTCCAATGACGAAAAACTTCAATTGAGATGTAATCCAAAAAAAATGCGGCCCAAAAACGATATAAACAAAAACATTTGCGGAATCAGAACTTCAACTGTGTTAATATATTCAATGATCGGTGTCACGCAAGCCGCAAAAAATCAACTTCCATCTTCTAACAAAATATTTTTGTGTTCTGTTTTACACTTTTAGAAGCATTTTAATTATCAACAAATGAATAACAAAATTACTGAAATAATTCTGAAAATACTTATAAACGTCGTAATACATTGTAGCTGGTTGTCAGGGATCGCAGAACCACCTCTGCGCTGGGTTCAACATCCAAAAAAGGAAAAAAAATAGAATGCAAAATTATTTTACCGATTTTATTATCCTTAATTCACCTTTTCATCGTTATCTGGATATCGAATAATAGTAATACTAGATTCTTTCACTAATTTTCGATACAAAGCGGACAAAACATCTAACTAATTCCACAGTTCCAGGCGTACAATTCAAAGTAAGATATTAATTCAAAACTCAAGCCCAAACTAAAATATATCAATTATACATTCAATAACTGCAATAGTTGTCCTCTAACTCATTAAATGCTAGCCTAATTGTAAAACGCGGCTCCCCTAGCCTACTTATTAGGTATCAGAAAACAAGGCGAAAATTGTTCTAGGATGTATTTCTAAGTTGTTTTAAAAATAAGTAAATGTAGAACATGTAAACATGCTGTCAAATAATGAATAGATCAATAGTCCAGTGCTGATGCTCATCAATTCAAGAGAATATCTTTCGACACCCTTCGTTTTAACTCGGTTGTGATTTTCCATTGTATTTCATTCGATTGCAATTCCTTCTTTTTAATCCCATTCATCAGGAACCTCGAATAGCTGGGGTTTCTGCACGCCTTCTACAATGCAATCGGAGGAGTTGATTGCAAATGTAATAGACAAAAAATTATAAGGATATTTACAATAATTTTTATCTAATTAATAACTAAAAACAAAAAACATAACAATAATGCCAGTGCAGTTATTACATTCTTAAATTGTACTAAAATTATTTTTAATAACTATTATCACTAATCACCTGTCTTTTTTGGTTCAAAGTGGAACATTGCCAATGGATCTGTCACACCTGGAGCGGTAAAACCAACAATAACATTATCAATGATCTTTACCATCCTCCTCCTTCTCCTCATCAGCGTCGTCATCTTCATCACCATCACCATCATTATCACCAACGTATCACCTCATCCCTCATCATCATCATCACCATCACGCCTCTTATCACCAGAACACCAACCTCCATTTTTCTTCGGCGTTATCGCCCCATCACCTTCGGTGGAATGTCTTTGTTTTCTCTTGGCAGGGATCTTTTTACTGTTGGATTAAGAAATGACCAATTTACATCATAAATTCATAACAAATTTATAACCAATTAGTTATCAACTAATCACAGGATCAAATGACCGAGGATCGGATGATTGCAAAATGATTTCAGCGATACCAACTTTAAGGTCCGGTTATCGTCATCATGCTTCCTCTTGAGGTTAGGTGGACTTTCCCTGAGGACCGAGATACCCTGTTGAGGAACCTGATCTCTCCTGAGGCGCCATTCCTCGAAGGGCTGCAATTTGTAGCTGCCTTCTTTTAAGGAGGCGAGATTCTTTCTGACTGAAACGAGATTTTCATGTGTTGAGATAAGAATGAACAAAACGTGTTTGCAACAAAAATAAATATTATTGAGAAATATTATTATAATAAATATTATAGGTGTCTATTTAAAGAAACACCTTTGTTTGTAAGTATTATTTTGCAAACAAATAGTATACATTTTGGTATAGACATTTTGCAAACAAATAACATAAATTTGATATAAATATCATTTTGTAAACGAATAATGACAGTGTGAATTTAAAAACCGTAAATCATTCTCCTAACATGCATCCAACTCACCTGCTGCGAGTTTGTCGTTGTCGTGGATACGAACGAGAGCAGACGATTCGTCAAGCAGCCGAAACCTTCCTGACGGAGAGATGGAAAAAAAGTAATCGACGTATTCGCAAGCGTCGCCAAACTCAAATGCAGTTAACTAATTAGAAGTAAAAGTAAATAACATTCATTTAAACAATGTAGCCATCCATGACATTTAATTCATTACTCGATAACATCTTCGATAACGACTTAACGAATAATCAAGTACCAAAGCTGACCCTGGTTCGATAGGATGTTTATGGCCGATGCCAAGCACTTGTTCTTCTTCAGCTTGAGGAGATACAAGTCCTCCCTGCTCTGTGGTACTGTGATGATTAGGTAAGTAATTAATTAATTAAAAAAAAAACTAACAGGTTATAATCAACCACTAGGTAATCAATTGATTTATTAATTAAACAATTAGGCGTGCTGTTGGTCATTGTTAATATTATATTAATAGTATAATATATAGTAGCACATCCATCAGAGCCTACTTATTATATAGTAATAACATTTAAAAGTTTATTAAAAATAATAACAAGTAATAAATTGATAAATAAATTACAGAACTCACAGTCTTCCCCTCTGAGATTGATGAAAGGAGCATCATCAATATTCTCCAGGTGGAGTCTGAAACAGCAGAACACTTGTGAATTGATAATCAGAAATAAATCGGCAATAATATAAACAGTATTCCAAGTAAAATATTAATAATAATCAACTACTTAATTAGCTGAATTCAAAGTCCAAGGATTCACCTGTTCTCGTAGGAGCTGATCTTCTCGTCTACTGAAATGTTTTTCTGAAGTGTACCTGGCCGATAGCATCGATAAAAAAATATCAATAAGTTCATTGATTACTAATTATTATTATTATTATTATTATTATTATATTATTATTATTATTATTATTATTATTTTATTACAATGATCAATTAGGTCACCAACCCAGGTGCGACTTCATCAGCAGAAAGCAGACGCCACTCTCGTAGGCGGAGAGGGCCGAGTTGCAGAAGTTTGGATTCCTGGACTCCCTTCTCCGACAGTCTTCTGCAATTTCTGAAAATAGATGTCATCAACAAAAATACATAATCGGGGTTTTCCGGTGGAGACGTAAATACAAGGTGCCCCTTCAAAACATCCCTGTCAATGTATCTTTATAAAAAAAATATTTGTACGAGTTGAAGACATTAACTGATAACTGATTTAAAATTTGGTTGAATGAAATCAGTTTTATGTTTTGACGGGGCTATTTTGTCGCCGGGTTATTATGACGGGATGCCAAATACAATTGCCACGGCCACCGAACTAACGGATGCTCGGAGCGGCTGTTCTCTTCAGTGCCTTCAACTCCTCGTGCAGTTTTTGCAGCTCCCTGCTCTTGATGAGACCCTTGCGAATATTAAGCAGATTCTCATTAATATTTAAGCGGAGATGCATTAATAATTAAGCGGTGAAACTAAAGAAATGTCATCGTAACAGCAACAAGTCACCTTGAAAGGTTCTGTAGAGGCCATGTGACTCGTGTCGAGTAATCTAAAGGACAACCGATATTAATTAAGTAGATATTAAAAATTAATAATAATAATTATAATAAAAATAATAATTATATGACTAATCAATCATGACTCAAAAAACAAATCCAGATGCAATAACTTTGTTAATCTTAGGTAAGAGACATGTCATCATGATGATGATCATTTTAGTCATCATCATTATCATTTTAGTCATCGTCATAATCATCATCATAATTATCATCATTTGAAAATTGAAATCCACCTTGGAAAAATCTGGCAGGCCAGTGACTTGAAAGACTTGTAGTCCTGGAAATGATTAATATCTTTCAGTGATGTCATCATAGTTATCACCATCATCATCATCATCATCATCATCATCATCATCATCATCATCATCATCATCATCATCATCATCATCATCATCATCATCATCATCATCATCATCATCATCATCATCATCATCATCATCATCATCATCATCATCATCATCATCATCATCATCATCATCAATCATCATCATCATCATCATCATCATCATCATCATCATCATCATAATCACTACGGTCATCTTTTATTGATATTTTTAAAAATTAAATACAAGCACACACAAAAAACACCTACACGTGGCAAGTTGCTCCAGAACTGGTTGATGGTATGCATGACGTCGAACAACATGTTGTGACCAACGATCAACTTTTTCTGAGAGTAGAATAACTCGTTACTATTATTATTATTATTATTATTATTATTGTTATTACAATTAATTAGTTTCCTGATAAAATTAATACAATTAAAATCATCGCCATGGTCATCATCATCACTCACAGAGTCATGGATCATCTTGATGACCCTTGTGAAACCAAGTGCCTTGTGGAGTTCTTCCTGGAAAATTATGAAATAATTATTAAATTAATTATTTCAATAATTAATCCTAATCCGATAATGATGATGATGTTGATGATAATGTTGGTTATGTAGATGATGATAGTAAGAATGGTGATGATGATGATGATGATTAGGATGCTGGGTTAGGATAAATTAATTATTTCAATAATAATATTAATTATTAAATTAATTATATCAAGACATTCAACAACAGATGCTCATTTCAATAGCAATAAATTTAATAACAATCATCACCACCACCACCACCATCATGATCATCATCATCATCACCACCACCATGATCATCATCATCATCAACTTGCCAGTTTCTTGTCCTGTTTCCGCATCTCGAGCTCCTTGCGATGTTCCGAGTTGTCGACAAATGTCACCTTGATGAGGGGGGCGGAGTTATCCTCGCTGATGGTTTCTATAAATAGCTGTTCGGGAAACCTTAGTGGATAACAATGAATAGTAATGGTGTTAAAATTAACATGACGTTGTATCAAAATTAAAATTATAAAGAAAACTAATAATAAATGTAATTAGTAAATACTAGTATAATTATTCATCACATTAGTAGTAATAATTTAGATAACTAATAAACACAAGGCTCGTTGCTAACTTGAAGTTGAGCTGTTCATAGAGGAGTTTCCGGATGAATGAGTTGCAAGGTTCGAGAGTGACGTGGTCGTTGGAGCGAGACGACAATACTGATTCCACACTCTTTCTGTAGACAATGATGACGATCATCATCATTATTTTCAGTGCAATTATGATTATTTAGAACAACAAATCAGCGAATGTTATAAGAGTTTTAAAGTCCTGTAACTTTAAGTCACTATCATCATTAGCATCATCATCATCATCATCACAATCGGTCGTCGTCATTACGAACAACATTATCACCATTGTCAGTCATCATCATTACCACGTGTCATCATCACCATCCTCATACATAATCACCATCCTCATCATAATCACCATCCTCATCATAATCACCATCCTCATCATAATCACCATCCTCATCATAATCACCATCCTCATCATCATCACCATCCTCATCATAATCACCACCACGAAACTTACATCTGCCTGTCGACAAATTCCTGCTTGGACAGAGGAACGGCAGTGGACGGACAGCTGTTGTGGTTGTCCCTGTTCAAATCCTGCCTCTCCCTTGAGCCGCCGCTGTTCTGCTTCATCAGGAGTCGGTCGCAGAGGTTCCTCTCGTTGGCTAGCGACAGGTACGTCACACCTGTATTGGGATTGAATTTAATGAAAGATTCATGGGTGGATTCATAATATTTTCTCCAAATTGTCTGGACATTATTTAGCTAGTATGTTTATTTGGTCTTAGGAAAATAAAAATGAATCAATAAAAATAAAGAATAATAATAATGATAATAATAACCTTCAGAAACAATTTTTCTGACTTTGATGCCTCTATTGGAATCTTGCTCAAGTTTAGAGTTCTGTTTCGACAGAAGAAATTAAGATCATCACCATCACTGGAACCACTCATAATCTCATCATCACCCTGCTCAGTACAAAGTCATCATCATCATCATCACCACCACCACCACCATCATCATCATCATCTTACTTCCGAGATGAAGAAGACATCAGGAGTGAGTTTTGAGGAACGTGGATACACACTGAAGTTGAACGGCTTTGCTTCGTACCTGTCCAACAAACATCGCATGTGTTAATTAATGTTTAATTAATTATTAGTTAAACAACGATATAACCAATCAATTGAACCATTTTTCATTTTTAACATAAAATAAATTAAATTAAGTTAAATTGTTGAAATCATTACGAAGAAGACTTCATAAAAACGGCGTAAAAAAACCCACTTTTTGTGCCCAGGTACTTTCCTGAACGTGCAGACGCCAAACTGAACCGTGAGATGCTCTCTGACAGGCTTGATTGATCGATTGATTGATTGATCGATGAAAGTTTTTTTAAATTACAAATGTATTTCGATTGTATAGCAATTAAAGATTACGGCCAAATTATTATCAATCACGTGATGACTATAAAATACTAGGAACCTAATAATAACAATAACAATAATAATAATAATAATAATAATAATAATAATGATGATGATGATGATGATGAAAATAATAATAATAATAATGTCAGGAGAGATATGCAAACAGCTTACATCCAGCAATCTTTCGTATCTTCCCTGTGGAGTGTCAAATTCTGTTGCATACTTCTTCGCATCAAAGCCTGAGAAAAAAAAATCCAAAAAAGAACGGTGGATGAAAGAAAAAAGATACAAGGCAAAAACGTAACACAGCCTAGGATTAACTTTGCAAAGTTCTTCCCACCAAGGACATTGGCAATAATAATAATAATGTTAATGATAATAATATTAATAGTAATGTTAATGATAATAATATTAATAATAATGTTAATGATAATAATATTAATAATAATGTTAATGATAATAATATTAATAATAATGTTAATGATAATAATATTAATAATAATGTTAATGACAATGTTAATGATAATAATATTAATACTAATGTTAATGACGATAATGATAGTAATAATAATAACAACACCCACCCAGGGCCTCGGTTCTGATGGCAACGAAGGATGCCCCCTCGATTGCCTCGGACAAAACCGCGAGACTTTCCTCGAAGTCTGCAAATTACAAGTGAATGGTTGAATATTTAAAAGAGAAAGAATCAAAACTTAACGATTAATTAAATTTAATTAATTACTTAAAAATAACGATTAATTAATAAAAAATTAAATTGCATCCTTACTCTCCTGAGTTACGTCCAGGCCGAAACTGTGCGTGGAAAGGAATTAAAGTTCAATTTGATGAAATTCAAGTCACTTTTTAATTTTTCAAATTTCAAAATTGCCGTCTTCAGAAAGCATCTTTAAAATGCTGTTTCGTCATTAACCACCCACAATCATCATCATCATCATCATCATCACCGATGAACATACAAATCCTCATCGATCCCTCACCCGCAATCATCATCATCGTCGTCGTTTGCGAACTTCCTCTTGACCTGACCCTCCCTCAGAACAGCATTCCCGTGGCTCGGGTGGAAGCCCTCGCTCCTCGAGGAGTACCACTCGGAGAGAGGCTGTAGCTTGTACCAACCGTCCTTGGGTGCGCAGAGCTTCTTACTGGCTGGAATTAAAGTGGGTCAAATTAAAGGTCTGCTGTTATTGGTTAGAAATGCTGAAGGAAGGTCGTGCCATAGGCTATCGTCAGATTAAACAAGGATGCGTCGATCAACAAGTCATTATTATTGTTATTATTTATTAACCACGAATCATCATCATCATCGTCGTCGTCGTCATCATCACTACCCACCAATGGCATACTTCTCCTTCTGGAGCATGCAGACGAAAGCAGAATTGTCATCGATGAACTTGATGTCAACATCACCTGATCAATAAAGGTGGCATTTCACAAATAATAATTAACTAATCAACTAACAAATAATTAATAACAACAAGAACTTGCAATAAACTAATTAATAATTTGCAACGTCGAGCAATTAGTTAAACTCGTGCAGATGCTGCAACTCACCGAAAGGTGCGAAAAGGTTTTTGAGGTCGGACATCTTCTTGTTGTTCCGGTAGAACTGCACGTGGAATATGTGGTCTCGAGTTGTCAGAGGCACTGAAGCGGAACAAACCTTTGTCAATCAGACAGTCGAGGTAATTAACTTAATTGTTGAAATTGAATGGATACAACAATAACGATAACAATAATAAATGATCTTGAATCACTACTGCTAGCTAGTTCAGGTTTAATAAGTGTGCAGTAAACTTTATTTGCAATCAGTTAAAAAAAAGTACTATTTATAATAATAATAATAACATGAATAAACGATGATGGAGTTGATGATAATGATAATTTTTGTGATGATGCTGTTGGTTATGGTGGTGATGTTAATGATAATGTAGGTCATGATGATGATGATGATACCAACAGTCATCTCCCTTGAGATCCATGTAAGGGACGTCAACAATCCTCATTAAGTAAAGCCTGCCAAGACAGCAAAAAACAGGTTACACACTGTGATACTACGTTTATGCAACAACGAATCACGAATGTTCGTGCCATCCATTATCATAATTTATTCAATCTCACTTGTTTTCGTAGGGGCCCAGTTTCTCCTCCATCGTGAGGTGTTTCTGCACATTGCCTGGAAAATGAGAGACCAATCAGAACACGAGTCTCATGAATATTAACGTCAAGCTAATCACTGACACAGATAGGACTTCATGAGCAGGAAGCAGACGCCAGTGATGAAGGCATCGTAGGCTGCATTGTGAAAATTCGACTGACTCATGTAATTGGGAAATTCCTCCGGGATTTCTGTAGGATTCGAAAACAGAACGATTCAATTGAGGTAACAACACATCAATAAAACCAGTAATATTTACTTGACAAGGACGTTAATAATTCATCTCTAAACTCATTAAAAATTAATATCTAAATTCATTATTAATTAATCTACATAGCTTATTAACAATTAATCTCCAAACTCATTAATAATTAAACTCAAACGAATTAATGACAAGAAAGGTCTCCACCAATCACGAAGCCGGCTATCTTCTTGTTCGTCTTGAGGTCGTCGTAGAGCTCGCTCAAGTTACGATTATTCGTCATGTTCTGCAAACGAGAATTGTTGCTGGTTAATTAATTAAGTAATTAACTATTACTTAACTATTAAATTACTTTTATTACATTATTAATTTGATTACTCAACTATTAATTAATTAAGTTATTAAATCTAAGACCAAGAATGGCACCAGGTAAAGTGGTTAATTAATTAATTAATTAATTAATTAATGAGAGACAGGAGCTGAGTATTTGTTGACTTCAAAGTTCACCTTGAAAGGCTCGACCGATGCCATGTGTTTTGTGTCGAGAATTCTAGAAAATTATGAATATTTTAATGTAACAAATTGATGAATATTAATCTTTAATGAATTAATACGAATATTTTATGAATTAATTTAATGAATTGGTGAATATTTATCTTTAAATATCTCAGCAACAATTTTAAATTAGGCTCAAATTAGAAGAATTAAAAAATTAAATTGTAAAAAGAAAATGAAACTAAAAGAACGTTCGCTGGAACCTTGGAAAGACCTGATGTACGAGCTTCTTGAATGAATCATAGTCCTGTGATGAAAAATAATAATAATAACAATAATAATGATAATAATAACAATAATAATAATAACAACAATAATAATAACAATAATAATGATAATAATAAATGAAGATCAAGCAACAATCGAGTTCGTCATCTTTCGTTAATTTTAATTAACGTAAACAAAACTTAAAAAACACTGACACGTGGCAGGTTGCTCCAGAACTGGTTGATGGTGTGCATGACGTCGAACAACATGTTGTGACCAACGATCAACTTTTTCTGAGAGTAGAATAACTCGTTACTATTATTATTATTATTATTAATGTCACTGTTACATATATAGCCAATAAATAACAATCAGCCCTATGATAAAAGTGACCTGTAAACGAATAATTAAAAATAGATTACCGATTCGTGGAGAAGTTTGATGACCTTCGTGAAGCCGAGGACTTTATGGAGTTCTTCCTTCAAAAAATAAAATTCAGTCGTCATCGCCGAGCAACCGGTGAACATCCATCCATTGCTCATCCCCATCATCATCTCTACTATCATCATCATCACCACCATCCCCATCATCACGACTATCATCATCACCACCATCCCCATCATCACGACTATCATCATCGCCATCACCACCATTATCATCATCATCATCACCAGAAGTAACTCACCATCTCCTCCTCCTGCCTCTTCATCAGCACCTGCCTCTTGTGATCATCATCATCATCGACTAACGTAACCGTGACAACGATCGAATCCAATCCGCCGCTCGAGTCGGCCTCGAGAAGGAGTCGGTCTGGAAACCTAACAGGCGTGGACGAATATGGTTAAAAAAAATATTAATAAAATAATAATTAATTTGAGTAATAATAATAATCAACCTCGAGTTGAGTTGTTGGAAGAGGACGAGCTTCGAGAGTAGATCGCAGCTGTCCAACTTGATCGTCCGACAGTTTCGGGCGGACATGGCGGAGTCCACTCGATCGCTGGAAACGTCGATTTAAAAATCAATGACGATGACGACATTTATTTTGACGAGGGCATCGGTTTGATCAAAAGTAACGTAAAGCAATTAAGAATCACAAAGTAAAAAAAAATGCATTCATAAAAAAACAAAAATTGGCATAAAAAAATATAAAATATACTAAAAAAACAGGCATGCACGTTGGCCGAATTGGTTACGCGCCTGCATGCTGCAGTAATGGCAACAGTCGTAATGTGTCGTGTTCGAAACCCAGCCTTCACTGCCGTCAGTGCCCTTGGGAAGGAGCGCTATATAAACGGTTACAAGAAGCGCCTAAGCTAAGCATATGTAAATATATAAATGAATGATGATGACAGTCGCCATATAAATGAAGTTACAACGTCTTTTGTGATTTCCTTACATCTGCTTGTCGACGAATTCCTTCATCCAGTGCGGAACGGCAATCGATGGCGGAGGAGGAAAGGTCGTGTCGTCGTTAAACTCCCCCGAGCGCGATTCTCGAATCAGAGCGGAATGCTTCTCCGACAATTCCTCGCGGATTCTTCTCTCGGACTCCGTGGACAGGTAAGACACGCCTGCATCGTCGAAATCGAAGATTTAGCTCGTTAAGGTCGTCGACATTAACGTTATTACCATCATCATTAGTATTATTATTATCATTAAAAGTTGACATTGTATGCATAACTTATGAGATCAGAAATTATTAAAGAATCAAGAGAAACAAGGATAACGACTTGAACACTGCCTGCTAATTAGCCAACATTTACAGCTCTACAGATTTATCAATAATGAATAATAAAGAGAGTTATGATATTAATCCTGACCTTTCTTGATGACCTCGTCAAAGTCAAGTCCCTGATAGGTCACGAACTCGAGACTAGGTCCCTGCCAATGAAATGCTTTCAAATCAGGTTATGGAGAACCATAATTAAAAGAATTGATCGTGCACAAAAGTAATTTAATACATTGTTGAAATACATGCCGCAAGAGTGCTATCGTTCCAACTACAAAGATTCTTATGTTAATTTGATTAATTTTAGTTTTAAGATATTTTTCTTTTAATTTAGTCTGTATTGTCATTGTTATTATTATTTTTATTATGTAATTGAATTGTATTCATATAAATACATCAAACACCACAATAATTTAATTGTATTCCTACAAAAACATTGAGCATCATCGTAATTGAATTGTATTCGTATAAATACATCGATGGTATATAACCATCAATGATTATTTTTAAAATTCCTCACAAACCTGGAACTTCAAGGTGACGTTCGGAGAGAATTTCGTCGTCCTTGGAAATATGCTGAAGTTGAACGACTTGACCTCATACCTTCAAGTTATTAATTACTAATTTTGTTATTAATATTCATCATTATTAATATTAATTATTACTAATTAGTTATAATTATTTGACTAGTGCCAGTAAATATTATTGATTGCTTCGCACTTAAAGAACTAAACTTAAGCTCAACGGCACTTACTTGCTGTGGCCAGGCATTTTCTTGAAGATGCTCAAACCAAACTGTATTATAAGGTAGTCTTTGGCTGGCTACAATAACATGTGATTTATGTTACTTAAAATGTCTTTAGGATAACTTCATTGGCAATAATTATTAATAGTGGTTCACTAATGTAAACAGGAATTTATTTTGTTGATTGGACATGTTGATGATGATGATGATGACAACCTTCAACAACTTGAAATATCTTTTTTCAGGAGTATCCAATCCAGTTATGTGACTCCCATCGTCCAATCCTAGAAGAATGTGTCAAAAACAAAAGTGCGACCTTTAATCGTTCTAGATCAACGAGTTGAATAGGTTTTCTAATATTTCAATTTTAAATGAACGCACCCGTAAATTCGGTATCAATTGCGATGAATGTTGCCTCTTCGATGGCGTTGGAAACAATTGGCAGGCATTCTTCAAAATCTGAACAATTTAATTACCGATTAGCATTGGAATCGCACGAAAATTTTCTCAAATTCCTCCAATCGACTGCCATCACATCCGTCGCCTAACTTTTGCAGTTAATATCCATGTCTTAGCCGTTGGTGTGTTTTCACAATATTTGGGATCCCTGGGTTAGTTTTGTTTTGGTCGATAAATTAAAAAAAAAACATCGAGAACTCAGATCAACACCAATGTAAATTAAAGCATTGCGTTATTGGAAACGTAAATAAAAAAACTAATCGTAAAACGAAAACTTCTATTTTTGCTTATTTTTGTTTATAAAGCGATTGTGTAGCGGAAATTTCGCTTAAGAAATGCATTTTGACTGGCAACTTACTCGTGCAAATGTGAAAGAAATACTTTAGTATAAAAACTAAAATTAATGACGGGAATCAAATTGCTGTGAAATTTTCAGGCGTCAATAATTTTCTTTAACGATTTTCTATGAACCCAACTTTCTCACAAAGGAAATGTTCCAGCAAATGATATAAATCACATTCTACACCACTAAAAACTTTAAAACACAATTATTTTCCTTCTGAAGCAACCCACTTAGGCCCGAATAGCTCTTTTAGTTCAAATGCCCTCAAAGTACCAGCTTTCTGTATGTAGCAGCCAGCTCCTTGCGTAACCATGGTTACTTTTCCGTAGTGGCTACTGTCAAAAGAAAGTTTCTATTGACTAAGTAACTGGAGCGCATCCGACTAACAAAGCTAACATTGCTATATCTTCGAAATGGAGGTGAGAAAATGGCAGACTAATCCCGCCAAGATTTTAAACTCTGACTCATTTTGCGATCATTTCCTACGAATTTATGCCAAACGTTTTATACTCAGAAATTCAGCGGAACATTCGAATGCAAGAAATACGCCGGTAAAACATCTCATCAGGAAATGTCAAAATCTCCTCTGAGGTCGACTAGATCCATTCTCAGCAACAAACACGAAGACAATCACCAGTGGGAAGCAGAAACACTGCCACCAGACAAAAGGAATTTCGTCGACTTCGATTACGAAGAACAACTGGACGAAATGGCTGTGGAGTTGAAATTAGTTCAATCTGAACTCGAAGCTAAAAACAAGATCTTACAAGAAAATGAAGGTGTGAATTAACGCATAATATAGGAAAATGCAAAAATGTTTTTAGCACATTAACACGTTCCCCACACGGACGAAAGATTACGATCATCAATAACAATAATAATAATAATATTGATAATAATAATAAAATAATAATAATAATAATAATAATATAATAATAATAATGATGATAATATATCAGTTATTCTTCAAATATTAATCCAATGACAATGCTTCAATTACAAACAAAATGATCAAAAATGCTCATCACAGCTGCAATGAAAATGATGGAACACGAGATGGACAAGCTGAAGGAAATGCAGCTCTCAGACGCCCTGGAGAAGGAAAGCCTTAGGCATGCCCTGGAGACCATGAAGGGCAGAATGGAAAGATTGGAAAAAAATAAGAAGATAGCAGAAGAGGTTCACCACATGGCAAGGCCACCGGAAGAACAACTTGTGGGGTTACTCGAGGTTACTCATTTATTCTCCTGATTGCAATCGATGCCAGGAGGTCTTGTAAAAAATGCCTTTATAATTGATTACAATGGTTACTAATTAAAATCAGTCTCAATCTAATTACAATTACAACTTAAATCACAATTTCGTAGCTATAATATCACATAAATAATTCAAAGTACAATGCTTGATTTAGCAAGCTATATTATAATAATAATTATTACTACAAATAAAAGTTTTAAACTTCTTGAAACAAAATGCTCAAAATTCAGAGGAACAGAAAGCTTGAGAGACTATTGGAAAGAGTGAAGCTCGATTACATTGAAATGCTAGTCGATGAAAAATCAAAAATACTCTCGAGAATCCAGCATTCATCATCTGCAAAGAGGGAAAAGGTGATTGCATACTTTCAAACTGGTTAATTATTAACTAACTAATTATTATTTCTCCAAAGCATATGCAATTTTAGAAACAATATAATAATAACAACAATAAAATAAATAAAAACAACAACAGCATAAATAATTGATAATGTCAAAAATAACATGATGTTAAGAATAAAAGTTCTTTTTAATAAAAAAAATGGCATAAAAACAATTTGTCAAAATCACCAGAGGTTTTTTGGTTTTTGACACAGGAAATTTAATTTAATTGAAGTTCAAATGCTAATATGTTGAAATGCAATGTTTTTGCAGAACAATTCAACCAGTGTACTCTCGTTACAGGAAACTCAACTTTTTGAATCAGACATTAGTAACAGTCCCAACAGAACTCGACAAAGGTCGTCAAAGAGGACGCAAAAAAGTGAACCGAGTGCCCCCAGAATGGATGTGGAACAGTGCATGAAGGAAATCGAAAGGCTGAGATTGCAGAGGAAACTGGAACTTCAGGAACTAATGAAACTGAGAGAATCAGTTTTCAACAGAGTCTCTACTTCCTCTCCTGGTGCCAACCACGACGAGCCGTCTTTAACTCCGACCAGCAATCAATGTTCTCTGTGGGCATATAATAGCGTATTATTCAAATAATTATACCAAAAATGCGCTCAGAAAATTACAACCACCATCCGTGAGCAACGTTACTGGAGTTACGCCATTCGCTAACAGCTCATTTCGGCGCTATAAACTGAACTACTACGAGCAGGGTTTCTTTCAGGCATTATTGTTCGGGGGGGCATTTCATGAGTTCGGGGGGGCGGCAGTTTTTCGTGCCAAATACAAGTTTAAAATCAAATCACGCATAACCTCAGTTCAATAATTATATTTTAGGTAAAAACATATTGAAAATCATTTATACAAACTAAAATTTAAAATATGTTTATTAACTGAAATGTTTAAAGAAATTTTATACGCCGAGGTTTTTTGAGAGCATATAAATCTACTACTCTATCGAGAAAATCTTCCGTTGGAACTTCGGGACCTTCAATGCTTATGGTCATACAATGAGTTAAAGTTTCTGGTAGCATTCTATTTCTTGCTTTGCTTAGAATCCTGTTCATTGTACTAAATGATCTTTCTACTGAAGCAGTTGTTACTGGAATTACAAGAAGAATTTCACAAAGCCTTTGTAGTTCACAGTATCCCAAATCAGCTTCCAGTATTTTGTTCAATGGGTTTTCATCCATTTTGTACTTTTTGCACTCAACCATAGATTTTATAAAAAATTTAAAAGATTTTAAATCCGCGAGTACAGCTTCTGCATTTAGAATGGGAAAGTTGTTACAAAAAGTTATGATGTCTTCTTCTTGAATACCTGACATTGATTCAAAAGTCTCAAATTGACTTGCAAATAACATAATCTCAATCGATTTGTCATTAAATCTGTCTTCAATCTCTTTGATGACAGTTTCACAATACCTCTTCATTCCTAGTAATACGCTTTTAGCACTTTCATCTTCAACCAGGTGTGTTTTTAATTTTATCTCATCAACTTTGCATTTAATCTTTTTTTGTAAATGACTCTCGGTATCTTCGCACTGCTTCACAATATCATTCAAGTGCAATTTTGTTGAAGTAATCAATGGGATGACTTTAGTCAAACTTAAATCTTTTTTTTGTAAAGCATTGCTGAGAAAAGAGAAAAAAAATTTTTCGGGGGGGCGATGGCTGAGCTCCGGGGGGCTTAGCCCCCCCGAAAGTATGCCTGAAAGAAACCCTGACTACGAGTCGCTTAAAAATGGCGTACTTTCGAATCATTTCTGATTAATGAAATAATCATAATTTTTATTATTCTTGAAAATATATTAAATTACTTTCCAATTCAAAATAATAAAAACTTCAGCTTTAACTAGAACTACTATTTGAAGTTTTGCTCAGCTGGAGGGCTTAATGTTCAGAGTCGGCTAAAGTAATCGATTTAAATTAATTTTTAATTGCATATCAGAAAATAAATTTTTAAAAAATATAAGAAATATAAATACAAAAAACAGTTTGAATAAACAACTTGTCATCTTCGATCTCGCGGTTTTCCGGAGATTTTGTAATAGTTTCAAACATTTCTGTGACGATCTGTCACAAAAGAGTCAAGTGAACAATTGCTTAATTAAGTTACCAAGAGAAGATTACTCGAGAAAGAAGTTATTTTGTCTTCCCAATTTCTACTCGACATTTACCATAGGTCACATTCTTTGTCAGATAAAAGCAGTCCCCGTGAGAATTCACTGAAGTTTCTGCGGCGATGAACGCGTTATTTATCATCGCGTGCTACGTATGAAACATCAATTTTTCAATTTGATCATCTACAACGAAATTTACAATAACTTCTCTGTTTTAATCTTTTATAGCAAACGTAAAATGGAAGGGAGCAGGATTTCATGTTTGCCAAGAAAGATCATCTTGAAATTGTTTCTGATCACGCTAGCCTCCAATGCCATAGGAACCATGTCTTTGAATATTTTAAAACCAGAAGATTTTGTTCTCTCAGGTACCACACACACATATATATATCTCGTATTTAAGCGTGCTAATTTTTATTATATCATTTAAATTTAAACATTTTTATCTACATACTATTTCATAAGCATTATGCTTCTTTGTATAGCAGACGATGATCCGTACATAGGTTACGTTTCCGTGGGCCCCGTTTACTATGATGGCGGGCGCTTTTTAGAGGAGATTCCGGCGGAAATAAAGAGGAACCCTGCTTCTATGGGGTGGCTCATGGGTGCCGCCATGAAGATGTGCCAGTCACATCCGACTCGCTGCGCGGACGGAGGGACAATCACGGAAGAACCCAAGTTTTTCGCCAGAAGTCATAGGAAGAGCATCGGAAGCCAAAGATTGCCGTTCGAGTTTTTAAGAGAAATATGATAGCAACAAATTTGGCCGCCTTTCGCTCCAAAGATTTGATTTACTGTCTTTCGCCGCGGTGGAACCATCCCGAGAACCCTATTGAACCAATCCTTGTTCCCATTTCTAGTAAAGAGACATCAAACACAGAGTTTGGTAATAATCGCATTTTGTTTTCATATCGTAATTATTTTGACGCAATATGTACATAAAACATCGAAAATTAGTGACAGAGAGTAGGAAATGGGATAGGATGGTGACCTTAGTGCAATTCCTGCAATGTTCAAACGTCATTTTCAACATGATTTGATTAAAAAATCTTCTAAATTTGGACCAAAAGGTTTGCGTGACACAAAATTCTTTCGTTTATCAATACCATCGAGCAAAAGTGACTTTCATTCAGACAGTTTCAAGGTCGAAAACATTTAAGAATTGTACGTCACTGATCACAATAAAAAAAATCGTCGTCAGAAGGGTGGCATCGTGCAGCTACAAGAAATAATCAACGAATCGTGCAATCTCATCTGGGGTGGTTCCCCGTGGTCTGTAGAAAGGGCCAGTTTACTAGTTTTACATTGCGAACCGGAGAACCGAGAGGCAATAGAAAAATAATTAATTCAATGCCATATGCAAAGTAGCGTCTCGAGTTCGAAACAAAATTGACTTGAAACGTCGGAAGGAGAATCGTAATCGTAATCGCACGAAATAATTACGCCTAACACGTTCGCCCGCAAAGTCGAAGAGCATCGAAGAGGTCTGGAAAAGGTCGAACTTATCAAACAAAAAAAAACACTACAAAGTATCGCCGGACATGCAGAAAATGACATTCACATGAGTCTTGTTCGGATGGCATGCAGTCTCTCGCTCTTGACGCTGAAACGAGCGAGCGATGGATGTCTTCGAGAAGGTTTTTGATTTTCAGAATCTGAAAAACCAGGAGACGACGAAGATGGATAAAGATTTTGTACGGCTAATGTGGACTAGTTCAAAGGGCTACATAAGAAGATACATTATTTATGTGTTCATCACTCTAACTATATCAAGGTGTGATTATATATTAGTAAATTACTTTTAATAGTATAAATTCGGCTGATATAATCCACTATTTTGTCAGGAAAAAGACCAATGTGTTAATAATTATGGAGGGAGAATCCCAAATGGCTTATCTGTGGTTTGATAATAATAGCAATAATAATGGTATTAATAACAACGATACTGATAGTAATAATAATAATAATAATAATAATAATAATGATAATGATGATGATAATAATAATACAGTCATAAAACTGATGGACATGACGGTGATAGCTATGGGTTTTATTGGAAGATACTAAGATTGCAACTGGAATAGGCCTTGCACACGTACAAAGTCGAGACCATATCACGCGTCAACATCGTCATCATCATCACCTATGTCAAGACTGACAGCGACCGCACGACGCGACAAATTCTCAGGAGCCACCGGAGTAACTCCTGTAATTCTTCGGGGGTATGGCAGGTACCGGTTCGTCCGAGTCGTCTGCGTTTCCCTCGGCGACGGAGTCTCGATAACCGTTGACCGGCACTGGCGTCATCGGCGGCCTTTGGAACTCGCAGTAGAAGTTTGTCGCTTCGCCGGCCGAAGGGCTGCCGTCCGGACGGTGTTGAAATTGGGGAAGAAAGTGTTCCGACCTCCGCGGAGGAACGGGCGGCGGCGGTCGACCCGGGTTCTCCCGAGGGGGTAGAGCCGGAGGCAGATCGTCGAAGCAGCTCTTCGGGGGCGGGAATGGAAAGCGAGTGATCGAGTTGCCCGTGGCGATGCCGCTCTGAGGTAACGAGGGGGAGTGACTGTGATTGTGACGACGCACGCGCGAAGCGTGTCTCGGCGGTAAGGGAGGAGGAGAGGAAGACAGGTCGACGGGACTTCTGCCGTCGCTGGTCGGAGATCGACCGGCCGACGGCTGAGGGGAATGGACGAGGGTGTTCGAGGAGCACAACGTTCGAGTGCTTCCGCTCAGACTCTTGGTCTGCAGGGAATCTGGATATGAAAAGCATCAACAATTCTTAGTATTCTTGAACCTATAGTAGACAAAAGCCTAAGTATTCTGCTAGAATTGTTCCTCAGCATTATCTTCAAGATTTTTATTATAATAATTATTATTAAAAATACAATAAAAAAGAATACGGTAATAACCAAAAGACTGGTGGACAAAATTGCTGCTCGGAACGATGAGGGACCGGTCGTCCATGATGTCCTTGCTTTCGCCGATGTCTTCGCCGCTGCTGTAGTGAGTGGAGGAGATGGGCGATCCCGAATCAGTAGGAGAGTCCCCTTCGAGGGATTCGTCGAGGCTCGCACCCTGGTTGGTCACCGAAGGGGCGTGAGAGGAACGCGGATGGTGAGGGTGATCATGATGGTGGTGACCCTGATTTTTGAGTGAGTTCAGAAAGGTTGTACTGCTCCTGTGAGGGTTGTACGAGGAGGACGAGTTTAATGATGTGGAAGGCTTCGTTCCAGGGGACTTAAGGGAGTAATCTCTCTTCTTGTCCTTCACAGTTAGGGAGATTTTTTAATTTTCAAATCGAACGTTTTGTCCTATCGTATGTTCCCAAAATTATTTAAAAGCTCATTTTGGACACGATTCAAGCGGACAACTCTTGATGTTGTCGCAAAAGAAAGGAAATATAGAAATGAACTATCATCATCACCAACACTTCACTGTAACCAACATAACATCACCTTAACTGCAAAGTAAAACAAAAAATATGCCTACCAGCTTAGTCGGTTTGCTGTTTCGCGGTTCGACGAACAGCGACCTATCGTACAGGTGGTCCTCGAATTCCTTCTCGGTCATGTTACCCAGAGGATTGAGGTTTTCGATGAATGCCTGCGAACAAGCAATCATTGAAGTGGATGGTCTTACTAGGATTAATGTTACAAATTAACGACTAGTTATCATATTGCTCGTTATTATCATGAGAACAATCTCCTAACTTTATCAGAATAATATTATCAACTAAATTATCATATTGCCCGTTATTAGCATGAGAACAATCTCCTAATATTCTCAGAACACCTAGTGTTCATCAAGTACATCGGAGTACTCCAGTTCAGGCTAAAGACATGAGCATTTATACTAAGATGACTACAGCTGTCATTGCCTTGATTGTCATTGACATCGATTGTCATTGACTATTGCCCATTAACAAACACTGTTCCGGCACTTCGAACTTCAAAACAAATACAGCTGTGCCCCCGATTGCCCTTTGCCATCCACTTTGGTCTCACCCTAATCTGAGGTTCGGGGTTCAGACAGTACGGCTGGTCCTGGTACTGCTGTATCTCTGCGGTTATCTCGGCCACTTTACGTCTCTTGCTGAAGTTTATGAAACCCTGCGGCCGATTCGTCAGGAAGTCAGGATTGCCCTCTTCCAGGTAGAGAATGTTGGTCAAATACATGCCTGGAAATAGATGGATGAATGGACATGATTCTGACACATTTATTTGGCAATTAAATCTGATTTTGTAAATACTATTACACAAGTTTAGGATTAATCAAATTCATTTGTACATAATCCATTCAACATAAAATAAATATATTTAAATACTAAATAGTTTAGAATTTTAAAAATTTAGACAGATCTACCCACCCAGAAAGGGGATGCACGGTGGATTGATGGACCTGAGCCTCTTTATATATCGCTTGAAACGATCCTCGTTCAGCTCCTTCGCTTCCTCGAGGGCTTTCATCAACTTTGGAGACTTCTTTTCAACCTCCTGTTCGATGATGATGTTGATAATGATGGTGGTGGTGATGATGATGATGGTGATGATAGTGAGGTAGCAATACAAAGAAATGGTGATGGACGATGGCCAATGGAGTGATGATGTGAAAACGATGTCGATCGAGATAATAACACCTGACAACAACCACTTTAGCGGACTTTGGCCATGTTAAGGACATGACAACTATGTACTCATCACTTCTCCCCTAGTCCATCCATTCTTCTTAACCTAGCATCACCATCTTCCATTCAATCAGAAGACGACTAGAGTTCAAATACCTCAAAAGTGTGCTCGAGTCTGTGCACCGAAGCGGAACTGAGGGCACTGTGAACCTCGATGACGCCGTTGAAGTTGTTGAGCTCCTGGAAGACGACGAGGATTTCGAGCACGCGACTCATGACGGCCGCTCGCTCGTCGAAGTTGTCCGTCTCGATGATGCACTTCTCGAGCCAGAACGTGAACTGCCATGGCGATTGAAACGACGTTATTCAGATGAAATATCGAACGAAAAACATCAGAGGCCTAATGCCATGACTACTTATTATAATACGGCAAATACCGCTTAATTTATCTGGTTCATCATATGTACAACAGGGCTGTCGATAATGGCATGAATATTGTAATGGAAAACCCTACTTCATTTATCTAGCATATGTGTCAAGAGAGAAATGCTCAGAATCTCATGAACCTTGGTGGTATGATGGATCATCTTGAGGAGGTTCGGAGAGGTGACCTGCTTGTCCTTCTTGGTCCAAACCGCTCCGACCATCTCGGAAGACTTTATGGTTTTGAAGATTTCAAACTCTAGCAGAGTCACCTGTCTTGCTATTTCTATTGGGTGGAGCTGGAATGATGATGATGATGACAATGAAGGTGGTGATGATGGTGATGGTAATGATGAACCACATCAAACCATAAGCTTGGACACAAGCTAGTTCGTCGTTGAAACGTGCTCAACGACAACAAATACAAAAAGATGAGCGACGGAGAGATGATGTTGTAACGTTGTTGTCGGAGACGACGACGACAACACGACCGATAACTTACAGTCATGATATCGAATTCTGCAGGGTTTTTGGTGATGTGCCACTCGATCGGAGGCGGAAGAGAGACGAAGGTTATCTGCTTTGACTTCTCCATGGATGAATTGAGCTGGTAAAGCAAAGGATCGCATTAATTAGTAATGCGACTACCGAAATTATTAATAGAAGCTGTCATAAAAATTACTAATTGGAAACATGAAATAACAAAATTACTCATTAACTGTGATCCCTAACACATAAATGGATGTTATAAAAATCATACATTTCAATTATTCAATTGATAATTTCAGACATCCAATGAGAGGATATCAAAATTTAGACAGCCAATGAGCATGGAAGAAAGCTAAATTTAGACAGCCTATAAGAAGAAAGCTATAGGTCAGACTGACCTCTTCCAGCCACTCACCTTTCTGGCCAGAACCTTGTTGATGGTTTCGACCCACTTCTTCAGAACCTTCCCCTTGACAGACTCCTTGAGGAATTGAACCAGCTGATCGTAAAGGGCCTTGTCCGACTCGAAGTCGTACCAGTGGTGATCCACCCACTGCCTCAGAACGTTGAGTACCCTGGGTTACGAATGACGGACGAAAGGTTAGGGTGGGGTTAGTGGAAGGATCGATGATAATCTAGAGCTGTGCGAGGTTAATATACTAGAATAGCATTGGAGAGAGTTTTGTCGTCATCATTATTGCCATCATCATCATCCTATTAATAGATATGATGATCACCACAACAATCATCATCATCATCATCATCATCATCATCATCGTATTAATATCATTACCACCATCATCATCATCATCATCATCAGGAATAGGTACAAAATTTCTCGAGGGCTTCCTATTCCAAGAATAAAATCCTTCATCAAGCAACATTTCCGGAAATACTGAAGAGAGAAACTGCAACAAAGTGTTGTGCTTGTTTTGTTTTTCTAGCAAATTCGTCAAAAGTGAAACTTAATGCTTAAGACTTCTCCGAAACCAAAACCTCACAGAAGCGAAACTAAGCAAAAGCATAAACGAGAATGGTTTCAGAGATTTCCCTGACGTTTCCCGAAAGCGAAAGTCCGGAAGCAAAAATAAAAAAGACCAGGTGATAGTAACTACCTGAACGAGATTGGCTTGATGAACGAGTTCCGAAACTTCTTCATGCTTTCTCTTTCCACGTTCGATCCGTTCGGTTCCGGTATGTTGAACGTGATGGAAGTTCGGTCAAGGACGACACGTGAATCGTTGATTGGTGACATTTTGTGAATTTGAATATCTATTTCATTTTGTATCTTATGTCTTATGAGATACCTCTATTACATTTTTGGTTATTTCTCGTTAGTTATTATATTCAATATTATATTATTTCGTTCAAAATTTGTTGTTTAGGTACAATCCAAATCATCTTTTTTTTTAAATATTAAAAATCATAATCGCTCGGTCTTTTAGGAGGAAATGCCTCATTCGATGCCTCTTATAGTAAACACTGGTAATTAAGATGCTAACCTTAAAAAAACTTAAAGGGGAAAATGGGGATGAATATTTTAACCATTATTAGTTGATAATAAAATGGAAATAAATTAATATTTTGCAAAGTCATGCGATGGCAAGTTAATTTTGATATAACATTTCTGTTATAAAATTATTGGGCTCCTACTTTCACCATAATATACCATCATCGTCATCGTCATCATCATCATCATCATCGTCATCATCATCATCATCATGAAAGGATATCTCTCAATGAGCAGCGAGAGCAACTCTTTGGGCTTGCAGAACGTCCTGTAAGTGGTGAGGAAGGTCTTGGTGAACTTGGGGTCAAAGTATGCATGGTAGGTCAACCGCTCGACCAGCTTGATGATGATGCCGCCCCTGATGACGGGGATGTCGTTGCTGCTGGTGTTGCTTCCTCCGCCGTTGTCCTCGAAGACGATGTTGTCGTCTGAGTCTTCGATGGCAAACCTGGACGTGGTTGAAGGTGGGTAGGCAATGACATGGTGAATGGTGATGATGGTGGCCATGAATACTTCAAGTTTTATCTTTATCATCATCAGAATCAGAATCAGAATCAGAATCATCATCATCATCATCATCATCATCATCATCATCATCATCATCATCATCATCATCATCCTCATTTACCTGTACTGATCAGGTGAGGGGAGCTTGAGTGGTTGTCGCTTCTCCTCCTCTTTCAACTTCGAGTCGAGGAGACGTTCGAGCATGCTGAGAACGAGTCAATTGAGCAATTTCAATCACTCCAATTGATTGAACGCTTTCAATCACTCGACACTCCAATCAATTGAACAGCTTCAACGGATCGGCACACAAATCAATCGAAAAATGGCGATGAATCAATCGCCAGGTTAAAAGCATCCACTGGATCAATCGGTTAACTAACCAATCATTCTTACTCATCCAACCCAACTAACCTTTTATTGAGAAGATAAAAGAAGGCAGACAGCCAATGGATTTTGTCCTCGTGCGTCTTCGTAAGGAGGATGATGTGCGACTGTTGCTTCTGATGTGTCGAACAGATTTCAAAGGCGTTCTTGAGATCTTTTAGGGAGTAGAATAGATGAATAAATTATAAAGTTTAATTATTATGTTGTGTATGTTTATCCATTGTAAATGCTAAGTTATAAAGTTAAAGTGTTATGTTATACATGTTTATCCATTGTAAATGCTTAGTCACTGAATGTAATACAATCAAATCAAATCAAGAAATTGTCCTGCATTGTTATTTATTTAAAAAATTCATGAACCAATTAATTTCGTAAATCTAAAAAATAACACTTGAATTAAATCACTAGAACTCAGTACTGCTACTTGAACTTGAGTTCAACCACTGACTATGATAATAACAATAGTAAATAATAACAACAATAATAATAATAAATAACAAACAAAAATTATAATAGATAGTAATAATAATAATAACAACAATAATTATAATAATAAATAATAACAATAAACAATAATTGTAATAATAAATAATAATAAACAATAAATATAATAATAAATAATGACAATAAACAATAATTAAATAACTATAATAATAAATAATAATAATAATAATAAACAATAATTATCCACCCACCCTCCGTGTCCTCCCTGTCGATGACTTCGATCTTGCGCACAAAGAACTTCTCTTTGAGCTTGAAGTCGAAGGAGCTTTGCGAAGACGAGTAGGCCACTGACCGACGGGCGGCCGGGTTGACCTTCTTGGTGAGGACCACGATCCCGTCCAACAGGAACACGTACCGGTCGGACATCCTCCTGCCGGAGACTTTCTGCAGGAACCCCTCTGAAACGATGTGGGGCGGTGATGATGATGATGATGATGATGATGATAACGGTGCTTTGGATGATTCATTCATCCAGTGATTGTTTTGATGATGATGACGATGACATAAAAAACTGAGTTTATAAATGAATCTTAAAATTCCCTAATAATGATAATGATAATATGATGATGGTAATGATTATCAACATGATGATGATGATGATGATGATAACAAAATCCAGAATTGGTTGAAACTAAAGTGTCCTACCTGTGATGTAATCGTTGCATATCTGGTTGATGTTCTTGCCATCCCAACCGTCGATGGATTTCTGCACCTCCTCCAGTTTTTCAATCGATCTGCAGTCGCAACCCAAGATGATGGCAGAGATGATAATGATGACGATGAGATAATGATAATGGTGAAAGTGATGAAGATAAAGATACTGCATCTAGTGATACATAAACAGAGTTGGTGACGTTTCATCAATGGCGACTATGGTGGTCATGTCGATGCACAATCATCGTCATCATCATCATCATCAATATCATCATCAATGTCATCATCAATGTCATCATCATCATCATCATCACAACACATTAGGATGATCCCCACCTCCGCCTCTTCTTGAAGTGAGCCTTCGATGCGAGCTTCCTGTCCATGTCCGTGTTTGCCCTGATGATGTTCAGCGAGTTGAGACTCTGCCTCAGGAGCTCAACGTCCTCGTCGTCCCTGCTCTTCGACATCAAGATCTGAGTGGGAAGAGAGGAACAAGTGAAGATAGAATCATTCATTCAATCAATCAATCCATCCTTTCATCATTCAATCCTTCCTATCATCAATCAATCCATCCATCCATCCTTTCATCAACCCATCCGTCTATCCGTTCTTTTTTTTTATTAATTTTATTCAACCAAGCATTCATCTATCCATTGAGCAAATGTCTGGCTTAACAACCAATTAAAATGAAGCATATTCAATGATTTATGGGGAGGATGATATTAATAATAATAATGTTGATAATATTAATAATAATAAAAATGTTTATGATAATAATAATAATAATAATATTAGTTCTTAACAATCTACCTTAAGGATGTCGCAGTAGTAGATGAAGTGGTAGAACGGATCCAGGAGGAGACTCGGCAGGACGTACTTGATGCATTCCCTGAGACCCCTTCCGGTCAGCTGTTCAAAAATGGTTAGTTAATAATCTATTAACATAATCCAGCATTAATTATGCACTGCATACAATCATTATCAATGCATTGTTATCATATAAATTGCTTAATTATTTAAACCAAAACCGCCAAATGATAATATGGTCAATTTGGGCAATAACTCAACCGCTGCTATTTTTGGGAGACAAAAGGGAATAATTTATCTCATCAAGCCATCTACTAATTAGCATAAATTATTACCATATTCATGGGCAGCTTGGAGCATTCCTCCACCCACCGGACGTGGATGTTGGTGTCAAGGACTAGGAAAGAGTACTTCTGGTAGACATTGAACTCCATGCCCTTTTGGAATGTAAACAACAACAATGACGATGACGACGACGATGATGATGATGACAAAGTTTATGATGATGATGATAATAATACTAATAATGA
>JAJTWR010000257.1:372500-385000 GCA_021613335.1 Whitmania pigra | reverse complement strand
GGAAAATCCAGGCTATCGTTTCGAAGCGTTAATGAATTTCCGAAAATGGCTATGCTAACTGGCTGGCCATGCCCACTCGTGGCGAGTTCAATCAATTAATTATGATCGTTTATAATTAATTAATAAATATTTATAATTAATTGGCATCTTTAGAAAAATGATTTCAAAGCGTCAAATTTCTGAGAATTTCAAGCAGGATGAGGAACTGAAAGCAGAAAGGAATTCCTGGGATTTGTAGGTCTTCAGCCAACAAAAAAGTAACAACGACAATAATAATTGTAATAATAATAATAATAATAATAATAATAATAATAATAATAATAATAATAATAAGAGCGATGACGTCAATAATTATTATTACACTATTACACTACGTTATGAAATAATAATGTTATCATAATAACCTAAACGATTAAGAGCATTAATAATAAAACACGTGATTTGAAGATTATCTGACCGATTGCTGACATAATTGATCGTTATTATTATGCAATAACAGTATTTAAATGTTTAACTTTTTGTCATGACCATCATCATCATCATCCTTACCATTATTATTATTATTATTGTTGTTATTATCAGTAATAGTAATACTATTAGTTTCATTATGTGACTTAACATCAAAATTCAGCTATCAGTTACCAAATTCATCCGCATCTATATAACAATGAGGAAACAAGTGCAGATTGGTTGGTTGGTGCGTGTGGTTGGTTGGTTGGTAAGAATTGTTGGTTGGCGAGGATGGATTGAACAACCATGTAAAGCATCTCATTCCAGGCATTCTGTCTGGATTGAGTCCCTACTTAACGGACGAACGAACGAAAGAAAGAATGGACGAATGAATACATGGGTAAGTCAGCGAGTAATTGATTGGATGAATGAGCAGGTCAATGAGTAATTGATCGAATGTATGAATGGATAAGCGAGCGAGCAGACTCGAGTAAATGATAAACTAACAAAACGTGAAATGTCAAAGTACGAAGCTACTGACGCCAATGTTTGTCTTTCAACGCACATTCCCCTCCTCTACCTCCTCCTCCCTCCTTTCCAATACCACCCAACGTTATTCCAGGCTCAGCTTCCACATGGGTGATTAGCTCTGAAAATAGACCTGGATAATTGGGCTGCTATTTTTAGAAACATCAGCGCGCGCGCGCGCGCGCACGTCCACCGGAAGAAGCCCGCGACGTAAACAAACATGACCCGGTTGATGATGAGAACGATCCTGATGATGATGATGATGGTAACTAATTACCACAACCATGACGACGACGGCTACGATGAAGATGGTGATGACGACGACGATGATGAGGATGTTTGACAGGCAAGAGCGGTTACAGAAGATCATCATTCCCACTAAAGATAAATAGCGCATCATCACTATTACCCACCACTACCATCATCATTATCATCATCACCAGCACCATCATAGTCATCATCATCATCATCAATAGCATCATCAACAGCATCATAATCATCATCATCATCACCATTATTAAGATCGTCCATCACCACCACCATTGTCACTTCTACTACCCCCATTAGCGTTCATCAACATCGCATTATCACTATTATCACTATAGCATTATCATTATCATCATCCATCCTGGACAGGTAAGAGGCAGAGGTCAAAGAAGGACAAGAGGAGAAACAGAGCATCATCATCATCATCATCATCATCATCATCATCATCACCATTACCATCACCATCGTCACCACCATCGTCATCATCGTCATCGACATCGTCATCATCGTCGTCGTCATCGTCATCGTCATCATCATCCTCCTTCCCCAGAGACAACGCAAGACGAGGCTTTTCCTCCAATAGCCGGCGAGGACAAACAGTCAGACCATAATGGATGAATAGGCGGATAGATCATCATCATCATCATCATCATCATCATCATCATCATCACATCATCATCATCATCATCATCATCATCATCATCATCATCATCATCATCATCATCATAATAATAATAATAATAATAATAATTAATTTATAAAGCGCCGTGTGCGTAGCGTCATCATCATCATCATCATCATCATCATCATCATCATCATCATCATCATCATCATCATCATCATCATCATCATAATCACCGTCATCATCATCATCATCATCATCATCATCGGTTCAGACCCAGCAACGACCTGGAGAGAAAGTGAGATCTGAAACTAAAGCGGCGTCCAGGGCAGGATCTCTTATAGAAAGGAATGTAAACATCCATCATCATCATCATCATCATCGCTATCATCATCATCATCAGCATCATCATCATCATCATCATCATCATCATCATCATCGCTATCATCATCAGCATCATCATCATCATCATCATCGCTATCATCATCATCATCATCATCATCAGCAGCAGCATCATCATCAGCATCATCATCAGCATCATCATCACCATCACCATCATCATCATCATCACAATCATCATCATCACGACATTAACACACAATCGTGACAATCCCTCAACCGTATCAATCATTGTGAATGATCGCGGCTCGAGGGCTGTGACCTTTGACATACTCATCATCATCAGCAGCATAACCACCATTATCATCATCATCATCATCATCATCATTATCATTGCCTCGGGCGACTCTGGCCCTTGGCTGTTAATTACAACGCTTTCCCACACTTTCGAGATGGAGGTGGAAGATGATGATGATGATGATGATGATGATGATGATGATGTGATGATGATGATGAAGAAGATGAAGATGACTGTGATCGTTGTGAATGGATTTTCGAGTGGATGGAAGTAGTGAGTGGTTGAGTGAGTGAGTGAGTGAGTGAGAGTGAGTGAGAGTGAGTGAGTGAGTGAGAGTGAGTGAGTGAGTGAGTGAGTGAGTGAGTGAGTGAGTGAGTGAGTGAGTGAGTGAGAGTGAGTGAGAGTGAGTGAGAGTGAGTGAGAGTGAGTGAGTGAGTGAGTGAGAGTGAGTGAGTGAGTGAGCGAAAGAATGAATGAACTACTGAATGTATCGAGAATGAAATGAATGAATGAATGAATGAATCATGAGGAGATCAGGCAATAGGACAAGAACTCAAATCAGCATTCAGTAGGTACGAGAGCGAAAGCGAAACCGATGTTCAATACAATTCTTTGGCACTGCTGGATGATGATGATGATGATGATGATGATGATGACGACTGGAGTGAAAGGGAGGCAGATAACGAGAAGAAGCCACGTGCTCAGGGGTTGGATGGTTGGTTGAATGGAACTTCTAAGCGAGTGTAAAAGATGAACTCAAGGATAAAAGAAAGACAAAAAAAACTTGTGGAGTGATAACAGGACAATATGGTTGAGACGGACAACAACAACAACGACGACAACAACAACAACAACAACAACGAAGACAACGAAGACAACGAAAACAATTGCAAGTAGCATAACACACGCCGACACGTTTTCAATGACAGATGCAATGTCAGATGGGCAACAGAGACAGATATGCAAAAAAATATAAAGAGCAAAAAGATGGAGACAGTTAAAAAAAATGATACATAACAATGAAACCAGACATAGATAGGTAGACAGAGCGACGACGAAACGTGAGGGAGAGACACAGACAAACACAGACTGAGAAACAAACACAAACATACAAAGACAAACACAGACATACAAAGACAAACACAGACATAAAAAGACAAACACAGACATACAAAGACAAACAAGGACAAACACAGACAGACAAAAACAAAGCCAGACATACACAGGGGCAAACACAGGCATACAAAGACATACAAAGACAAACACAGACATAAAAAGACAAACAAGGACAAACACAGACAGACAGACAAGGACAAAGCCAGACATACAAAGGCAGGGGCAAACACAGACATACAAAGACGATCACCTACAAAGTGAATTCCATCCAGGGTTCAATACAGTAGTCGGCTATTCCGTTCGTAGCTGGATCCAAACAGCTCTTGCGTGCGAGAACAGGAGGATGTCTGTCTGTTTGTGCACGTGTTTTAAAGTGTGTGCGCGTGATGTCGGTGCACACGGACGGGGACGTGCGTGAGGAGAAAAGTTGAGTGGAGGTTGTGCGAAACTTTAACTTTATTCAAGTCTTTCCGATCACCAGCTTCATAAGGCAATAATTGTGACGACAAAGACAACAACAACGCGGATGATGATGATGATGATGATGATGATAATAATAATAATAATAACTCACTATAAACCAAATAGATTAATTATAAATCTAAAAGCAAAAACAAAGTGAACAGTAATGTGATTTTAAGGTTCCACGACAAGCAGTGAACGTAGAGTACACTGTACTGAGGGTAGCCTAGCGTTTAGTACAGTTTAATACAGAGTACAATTGTAGTTCCACACATTGTTGTGGATGTACGTTATTATCAATAATTATAATAGTGCACTAACATCAGGTTATAATAAACCAGCTACAATAACAACAACAACAACAATGATAACTAACTAAAACAGCATTGATGTATCACATGCCACATCCATTCCCCCATCCATCCATCCATCCATCCACCCATCCATCCATCCATCCATCCATCCATCCATCCATCCATCCATCCATCATCCATCCATCCATCCATCCATCCATCCATCCATCCATCCATCCATCCCTCCATCCATCCATCCATCCATCCAGTCTACCTGTAATTGCTATTATTAGCATATTGGACAGGGCTGAGATATTCGCTGTCAGTTATGGTCCGAAAGTACAATTACCAGGGACCATCCAGCACAGCACAGCTCAAATAGGATGCATCTTCAGACCTAGTACTAGGTACTATGGCTATTCAAATGTCAATTTCTCAAAACAACTACAACAATCAACTACATAAAACAAGGCAAGCAACAACACTCTGACTGTTCTGACAAAGACAAAAAATTGACACAAGAAAAAGAAGATTCCTCACATTTTTAAGACTAAAAATCTTAATCCTTGTTATCAAAAAACTAACAAATTTATCATTTTTCTTGGCACTCCAAATGTATAACAAAAATAAAAATGCCCAGGGCAACACTCCATGACTTATAAGGAATCAGTACAATTCAAGTCGGAGAGTACAATCAAGTTGATACAATCAGTACACTTCAATCAGTACGTCAATTCATCAGGACAATTCATTAATTCTTCCCTCTAGTCATTGCAAATTCACTCAAAAAAAAATCCATTTTCAAAATTCAAATCCAATCTGGATCAAGCTCAAACTATCAACCTATTTCCTGAGAAACCAAGGAGAGATGGACAAAAGAGACAAAAGCCTTCCCTAAGCCATCAAACCACCCCCCTAAAAGGATTCAATCAAAGCCCCCCCCTCCAAAAAAAACTGACCCAATGGCCACTCACCCTCTCTAGGGCAGGGAGGAACATGTCCTTCCACTTCGGCAGGGTCTCCACGGACATGAAGTCGTACGTGAAGCACTCGGTCGACATCATCGGTGAACTACTGACCCCTGTGTACATGTCTGAGGGTTGTCTTCAGAGAATTGGCATGCTAGTAAACTCCTGGAAAAAAAAAAGATCGAGCATTTATTTTGTGTCTTGAATATATTAATTACCTATGGTTGTTGATTAATTATGTCTCAGTTTAAGGATTTAATAATATGTAATTATTATTAAACATAATCTGTAAATTGGCAACAGTGTGACTAAGGTTTGATTAGGATTGTGTTAATAAATGAAATGAGTTAAGTGACTCAGATAAACCAGACAATCAACAAAAATTCCTTATACCTAAGGAATGTCTAATTAAGAACAAAATAAATTGCTATGAAGTAAGGAGTTGAACAATTTGACAAACTTTAAAAGAGAATAAGTAGATACAAAATCTTTGATTTCTGATTGAAATTGTTAAATAAAATATGAAAATTGTTCACCAATTGGAAGCAAAGATTGTACAAAAAATATTCTGATGCATTGCACAGCTTCATAAAAGCCCAGGGTAACAAATAAATTTGGCCTATTTATTAATTGGCCTAAAAAATAAAATAACATCAATGTCACTGTCATTCACAAATAATCCTACAACCAAGTTCAAAATTGAGAGATTCTGGTTTGTGAACATATAAACGTAACACTTCAAACACGATTGCACTATCCAGAGGCCTGGATGTCTAGCAGGCGAGAAACTGATCGGTCAAAATCTAATGAAATAAGTAATTGTAATACTTTTAAGAATCTATTTATTATTTTTTAAATTGTCTACAGAATAACCAAAAGATAATTCGGAGAAATACTTACAACTTGTCAGACAAGGCTTGAATATTTATTAACAGCGTCAAAAAGTTCACAGAATATCAAGAGACTCTGCTAAAAATGGTTCCAGACTAAATATCCAGCAACTTCTTCCAATTCCAGTTCAAATTTTATCACCTTGGAATGGTTTTAGCTCTCGATTACAGTATCCAGCCAAGCGACCGTCTACAACCAAAACTGTTTACAAAATATCCTTGAAGATTTCAAATGGTATAATTATAGATCAGAATGCTGCCAAATATACACCCAACTATACTATTACTAGACCCTGGTAATTTAAAATATTGTTTAATAGTTGAATTTAAGTAGCAATCGGTGAATTAGTAAGTTTGGATAATTTGCTCGTAAAAACTCAGTCGCGAAAAAATAGATAAAAGTCCTCAGCTTTTTCTAATGAAGTGCGAATAATAAATTTCGATTTGAGCTAGAAAATTTTAAGTGTTCGCTTCTTAATTGTTTTAAGCAACAAGCTATTTCACTAGGAATGGTACTCAGTAATCCCTGGGGTCTTTAGGGCCTTATGCCGCAGCAGCAAGTAAAATTCCGGTAGCGTAAACTTTTCAAAGAGTAATAGCAGGAGTGGTTTGTTGCATCGCAATTACTGATATTCATTCCTAATCACCAAGAACATTCACAATTTAAAAAAAAAAAACAATTGCGTAATTGCGCAAGTTAGAATCTAGGAAAATTTATTCATAACCACGAGTTCTAAACCAACGAACGCAAATTTATTATCGTAGATAATTATAATAAGTTTAAAAGTTTTCCTTTCACTTAGATGAGGTGTCATTCTCAAACAACAATTGTCCACAGTCAGCTCCTCAAAAACTCCAAAAACCAAATCAATTCTAATTCTTTACGACTCCAACTTCCTCCTGGATTCCATTGTCAGCCACTTTACTCCCATTCGACTCAGGCTCACCTTTTCTGAGCTCGTAGATCTGGAAAAGATACACAAAAAAATTACATTTCCTTTTGAACTACTTCCACTGTGGTGAGGCATTGAATGTCGATGATAAATTACAGCAATATTTAGCAATCACATGACAATAATAATAGCAAAAATAACAAACATAATAATAATAATAATAATAATAATAATAATAATAATACCAACCTGGACATATGACTCCGTGAGTGTTATCATCTGCGGGAGAATCTCTGCTACATGCAAATCCTGGAGCTCGAACCATTTTCCACTTCCCTAATGAATATTAATGAGACATTTGAATATTAGTTGGAAATTAGACATACTCATGGTAACCATTTAACAACATATATCATTGTGCCTCAGCTATAGGCCATCAGTAAATAATCCTTAGTTTATATATAAACTATCCATATGGTCTTTATAACGTAACAATCGAAAACCAATTGTAATAACGTAATTCCTAATTACAATGGAAATTTTGCATCATGGTAATTATATTTCCCTCACCTTGTGCAGAATGTGGGCCCTGTAATTTCCCTTGCCTGACCCTGGTTCTCCTTCGTGGACGATGTTGGCCACGAGATCGTACACGGTCGACTTGTGGTTGGCCTTTGCTTCTGGGGTCATCAGTTCTCCAAAGTCAATGCCCCTGGTAAAGGCAAGTCAATGACTTACGTTCGTTCGATTATTAAGTAATTAGTTTTGAAAATAATCAGCCGATAATAACAATTTTATATGGTTGTTGCTCGGCATTCGGATTACTGTGCCGGTAAGTGATAAATAATAATAACTAATAAAATTATTAGTGGAGAAGCTCACTTGACTGGGAAGTTGACTATGGTTGGGTTCTTTTCCAGGATGAAGGTGGTCTTTGTGAATCTCTACAATGACGAAACAATATGATGTCAACGATTACATTGCCAAATATTTTAAATGCCACGACACATTTTAGCGCTACCAGCACGTTACCAATGCATTGATTTTATTAATAAGTTAATAAGTAACCAAAACTACGTTAACTCGTGCTAATGCTGCCTATACATAATCAATGCTACCAATGCATTGATGCTATTATTAAGTGATGATGATGACCTAAAACTGTAAATTCACTGCTAACCTTGAAGTACAGGATGAGATACGGAGGCAGTTTGATGATTTCGAACTTCTTTGTCATCGTGTCTTTGTACTCTTTCATTGAGACACCATTGTACTTAGACAGGACGTACGCCAAAGACACCTGGACGATGTGGCAAGTCATTGTTTACAGTCGCATGTCAATTGATTTTGTTATTAATTATTAATCTAGACAAAATTTTAAACTTTGATTTAAAAAACAAAAAACAGTTACAAACCTGAGGAATGATGTTCTCCCTTCTCTCGTCAGGATACAGGGGTGGTGGAGGCAGGTCACAGGTGAGGTACAGGAAGGGGATCTCGCTGACAACCTGAGGGTCAAAGATCAAGTATAAATTAACAGTTAATTGATAATAAACCTTTACCACAGATAATTAATATTTGCACGGTTTACATTCATTCGTTGTCGTGGTTACAATCACTCTGAAGCAAAACGTGATAAATTGAAAGCGCACGATAAAAGTGCGACAAAGAAATCAAAACAAGGGCACGTCGTCCCCGATCTTTACCTCTTTGTACTCCTCGGTCAGCAGCAGTCTGTCCTTTTCTTCCTGCTTCATGTGGATGGGCGGCAATTTCTGCGAGGTGACTTCATGCTGCCTCTGAAGGCCTTCGAGATGCAAGTCTTCTTTGACTTCTTCTGCCCGCTGAGAGTCTTGTCGAGAGAGTTGAGGAACCAAGACAGGAACTCGTGGCAGTCTCCTGGCGACGGAAATGGAGGTAAAAATAGACTCAAAAAGAACCGAACAAAACGTTCCGAATGCGTCTGAATCGAGCGGCCGACATAAAAAAAAAACGACGCGAAAACTCAAAAAACCGTTCTCACCTTGCTGAGTGATCTGAAACTGCTTCTTGGAGCAGAGCACAACGGCCTGAAGCATCTCGTGCGGACTGACGTGAGCCTTGAAGTTCCTCGTGTTCCACAGTTTCCTCATCAGCTCCCCGAACCTCTGGATGAGTTGGTACCTCTGGTCGCCACTGTGTCTCTTGAGGTGCCCGTAGTTCCCTTCGGAGAGGAAGAAGTTCCTCAACGGGGTTACGTGGGAGAGAGCCTGGAGGACTACGTTGCAGTAGTCGTTCGCCTTGATGTTGTTGAGGCCCACGATGCCTGGGATTTCGACGACGATGATTTTAATTAGTTGCCGACAATAATAATAATAATAATAATTGATAATGAGCAGATTAAGCAATAATAACAAATAATAATAATAAAATAAATATAATAATAATAAATAAAAATAATAATAGATGCCAATGTGAGAAATCTGGCATAAAATCAATATAATAATAATAACAACAGTTAATTTGCAAGGTGCCATGTGCATAGTGTCAGAGACAATATTTGAGGCAGGGGTATGTTAATGTTTCTAATTAATATTAATTAGCGGTGATCATGAATTATTAACTAACCCGGTAGGTACGTGGATCCGTCATAAGCCCTCGACAGCTTAGCAGAAGTCTCCAGGTTCTTGATGTGCACAGGAGTGAAGGTGGGATTGAGGACGTACTGAATAAATTAATTAATTATTATCATCACCATCATTATAATAATCATAATACTATTAATAATAACTATGTATACAATTTGAAAATCATTCATGACCAATCAGAATTTAGGAAGAAGACATGTGGCCCAGCTAAAAATTTTAAATTTTTGCTTTCGACGATGCACATACTTCAGCAACAACACCTCAACAAAAAGTACTAACGACAATGTCTTCCAACGACTGGTCGATGATCTGGTAGTTGTCAGGAAGGCAGTAGAATTTGTGGGTTTCAAGGTTAAGGAAGACGTGATGATCTTCTTGGAGACTGTGAGTGTATGCATGGGATTTGAACCCACGTCCTGCATGAGTAGAGAGTTAAATAAACTTCATTAATAAAAATTGCAGCGGGATGGAATGATGTAGAAATGCTTACGAAAATATTTGACATAATATTAATGATTGAACTCGAGAAAATAAAATAATTCCTAGACTCGCCTTGGAAATACTTTCCACACACCAGACATGCATAGACATTTATGTGGCTCAGGGATACAGAGCACAGCTTCTCGAAGTCGAAATCCAAAACTGACCTGTCAAATTTTTAAAATATAAACATCAAACATTAGCTTGCGTAATCAATTGACTCGCTTTTAAAATGTCACAGTGACAGTTGTTCCTATGCAATAGTTATATACACATGAAAGGAGACTCCACAAAACAATAGTCAGAATGCAAGTGATGTAATAAATCTGTGTAAACTATCGGCAGTGCAAATACAACATGTTAGCATAAAAAAACTAATCAAAAAATCAACCAACTGATGAACTAAAAGTCAAAAATTGATGCTACCAATCTTTACCTATTAATTGTGTCCAAATATGGGCAGTTTCGGCTCCGCAAATCCTCCACAATATCCTTTTTCTCATCAACGACTTTATCGCCGTCAATTTCGTCGTGAGTTCTTTTCAATGATTTTACATTTACAGACTCCATAACTGCAACCGAACAATGTTTTTCTTATTAGCGATAATTGGAATTTGTTTTTGGAAATTTGTATGCGACAGTTCGTGCAAAACAAATTATGTTGGCTGGTTAGTTAATCAAGTTAGAGTTTATGAAATTATGAAAGATTATGTAACTCGGGTTACTTAGACGTTAGAAGCAAAAATACGGTGATCGTTTGGATAATAAAATTTTAGTTATAAAGTTAGGCTATAAAATTCTGTTATCCAAGAAATTTGAATAATGTAATTTTTTAATTCAAAATAAACAATTAATTGTAATGGAACTGTTAATTTTATTAATCTCTCTGAATCACCTTTTTGAGCTGAACACGCCTAGCCGAGGCAATAAGACCATCATTGTCAGTTACCATGAAAATGTTTCAAGCCAGACCCACAATAATCGGTTCTAAATTCAATATTATTGAATTAATTAATATTTCGTAAAATTTCTTTAAGACAGTTCCAAAATATAACTTTAAAGAATTACTTTAAATTACTTTCCCACTGAATAAAGGGACTGCTTTGCAGACTTAAATTTCTTTTCAACCCAATGCGTTCGTTCATGTTTAATTGAGATTTCAAAATTCACCATTAAGTTCAGAAGTTAATTTTCTGCACTTGAGTGATTCTCCGTTTCAATTTAAACATGGCAAAGTAAACAAAATTTTACTAATCTTTTGGAAATTGAAAGTAAAATTGGAAAAAATCTCTTAAAAATTTTACTTTTTCGAAAAAACTGAAAACCCAGACAATGCGTTCTCTGTAATAATTCAAAAATTGAGAACTGTCTGCGCAACTCAATTTCAGACAATCCGGTAACTTAAAAATGAATGTTTGTTTGCTGATAACTTCTCTTTTGTTTTCTTTTTAAAGATTTGGATTATGTTCAACAACTAGGATAATTATTGATTCATGCTATGAATACTAAACCTGTTATTATTATTATTAATTGATATTAATAATAAAGTTTATATCAAAATGTGGAGATTTACTGGAGGCCAGAAAAGTACTGAAAATATCTATATTTTTTGCCTCGCTATTAGTTCATTCGGGTGGATTTCGCGTACTTTTTGATTTGATTTCTAATTGCATTTTATTCCTTCTAAATTCGTTTTAATTTGAAATTCCTTCCATCCAATCTAATCAACATGGCGTCCGTAAGTCAATCGTCACGTGACCATTAATAATTTATTAATTTATTCAGAAAGTTTATTCTCGCCGCTTCATTGATTATTCATGAGCGTTTCTGGCAGGAAGGAATTGTCACGTCACTAAAACATTACGGAGAATTAGGGTTAAGGGGGATTGGATGGATGATTGGTTGGACGGATGGATGTATGTATGTATGAATGGATGGATGTATGTATGTATGTATGAATGGATGGATGTATGTATGTATGAATGGATGGATGGATGGATGGATGGATGTATGAATGGATGGATGGGTGGATGTATGTATGAATGGATGGATGGATGGATGGGGGGATGGATGATTGGTAGGATGGATGGATGGAGGGATGAATGGATGGATGGGTGGGTGGTGAAAAAAAGAAATCCGGTGCGATTAAGTTATGCATGGATAATTGGAATTTATAATTTTTAAAGTCTAACATGAATTGCACTCAGTTAATAAAAAAAAAACGCTTCCAATTCTTTATGCTTCAGTTTTGCTGAACCATCTTCCAT
>JAJTWR010000257.1:362500-365000 GCA_021613335.1 Whitmania pigra | reverse complement strand
AGAATCTCAGTTGCCTAGCCAGTTAAAGCCAACGCCTCAAGATGGGAAATCTTTCTCTCAGAGTCCCTCAATCCAAGCGAGCCAACCAAAAGCTTTAGCTAGGAATCAGAAATCTCTTTTCACTAAACCGTCATCGTCGGGAATATCACCGAGGATGCAGAATTCCTCTGCAAGTCAAAACCAGTCATGCGCTAAGCAGAGACCTCCCATTTGCCACAGCAACCCGCAGCATCAGAGAAACTTGAAGCCAGGGTACCAGCGTAGTCTCAGTTCCAGCGTCAAGATAACCAGAAAACCAGAGATAGACTATTCTCCGTTTCGTCAGGACAACAGAAGAAGCTTTAGCAGCGGCAGTGCCCGGAGCAGCTGGGACGAGAGGTTCAACGCGCTTTCCCAGAGCCTAAAAGACATCTGCGGAAGTCCCAAGACGCCCTCAATGTTCACGAGATCCGTGACGGTCTCAGGAGAGGTTAGTAAGACCCGAAGAAACCAAAATCCACCTTACATGGACTCTCTGAGCGTTCCAACCTGCCCTCAATTCCAGAATCCCGTCAGACCGAAGCGCAGTTCTGATCCACACCTCCGTCCTCGAGCTTCCGCAGCCAGGGAAGCCAGGGGTAGCGCCGACGGAATTAGGTCAGTGCTGCCACTGAGGTCAAATCCTCTCGCCACGTCCACGCCCAAACACACCAGAGGAACCAAGAACGGGGTCAGTTTTTCAAGCACCCAGGCCGTCATCATCAAGGAATCAGATTTTCTCTTGCAGCTAACAGAAGATTTGTACCAGATGGACAGCAATCTCCCATCATCCGACGTCCCTGAACTTCCAGCGGCCGATTCCATAATGACCCTGAGTTGCCCAGACGGTCTCCCTTGCGACCAGGAAAGTCAAATACATCTCTACAAGGTCGAAGAAATGCCCCCTTCTCAAGTTCATCAGAAATTGGTTCATCAACATGTTTCCAACCTTCCCCCAATATCTCCTAAATATAGCTTCTCACTGCCTGGGTCTAATTTTAGCTCGCCCGGAAAGTAAGCTGAAACTGCTCATTCGCATATTCGGGAATATTCATGATTAGCGTCGAATAAATTATTATAATCATTGCAAAGGTAGAATATTTCTAAAGTTCAAAATAATAATAATAATAATAATAATAATAATAATAATAAATAATAATAATAATAATAATAATAATAATAATAATAATAATAATAATAATAATAATAATAATAAGAATAATAATAATAATAATAATAATAATAATAATAATAATAATAATAATAATAATAATAATAATAATAATATAATAATAATAATAACAATAATAATAACAATAATAATAATAATACTAATAATAATAATAATAATAATAATAATATAATAATAATAATAATAATAATAATAATAATAATAATAATAATAATAATAATAAGAATAATAATAATAATAATAATAATAATAATAATAATAATAATAATACTAATAATAATAATAATAATAACAACAACAATAACAACAACAACAATAATAAACAAAAAAATAATAAATAAACATCCTTCAAATAAAGAATAGATTCCTTTCAATAACAAACTCCTTAAAATAGCATTACTTATGATTCCCAACACGTCCTAATTCCAAGACACGATTGCCTTAAATCTCTCAACTTTTGAAGGCGAACATTTCGGAAACACAAGACACATACAGTCTCATACTTGAACTTATCTGGGAAAGGCGGTAAAAAAAAAACGATTGAGTAAAAATAAAAAGTTGGGTTCAAAAGCAGTGGCTGGAAAGAAAAAATATGGCCAGACGAGTAACTTAAGTGGCTGTACTTAGGTAATCTAAGTAGCTAAAGAGGTGGTTAAACTAAACAGTTACAGTTACAAATAGTAAATAAATAGTTAAATAGTTACTTAGAAGTAACCCATTATTAAATGGCTAAGGTGTAAAATGGTGGTTAAATGATTAATCTTGTTAAACGGTTAACCAGTAGTAAAACGGTAGCGAAATGGTGGTTGAGCAGAATTAAGTTTCCGGGTTTCAGTTTCAGTTTCATTTTCAAACTCCCCCTTGTTGATTTGACCCGGTAATGAAATCGCACCTATTATTGAGTGCTCACCTGTTGAATATTCTGAGTGCATTGGCGTAGACAGATTGAGATTGCCAACTTGTAAAGAATCCCTTATAGTGTATCTTTTTTTTACAAGGTAATACAGGTGCACGATGCATTCCTTTGCAGTAGGCATTCTTGAGTTCATTCTTTCATTTTTTTTGTGGTTTAAATTTTTTTATTATTTATTTAGATATTAATTATTAATAATTTATATAATTTTATTATTTATTTGAATGTTTTTATTATTTACTTAGATATTTATTATTATTCATTTATATATTTTAATTATTTATTTAGATGTTTTTTCATGTTTGTTCTGTAAATCATTCAGGTAAGTCGAGTAAGTCGCTCAGGTAACTGGACTCTGAAATATGCTGAAGTCGAGC
>JAJTWR010000257.1:315000-357500 GCA_021613335.1 Whitmania pigra | reverse complement strand
CTCAAAATATCAGATGTTTGTCTGTTTTCTTTTGTTGTCGATGTCGAAGATTTGTGAGGATGGAGATGGATGAGTGGAAGAAAAATGTTGATGATGATGATGATGATGTTGATGATGATGATGATGATGATGATGATGATGATGATGATGATGATGATGATGATGATGATGATGGTGATGATGATGATGATGATGACGATGAGGATTGGCTGCTGATGTTTTCGTTTTTTGAGCTAGAGAGCCATTGTTTCTAACAACAACAGCAGCAGCAACAACGACAACAACGACGACGACGACAGTAACAACGACAACAATAACAGCAACAGCAGCAGCAACAGCAGCTAATTTGTGTGGCTAGTGGACTGAGTCGCTCAATTGCACTCCAAATCCTTGGAGGAACCTGAAGAGTTCTTGAGTCTCCGGGTGTGAATTAAATTGATATTGAAATTATTTGAATTGAAAATTAATCCACCTCATCGCAACAAGCTGGCCAGTTAAGTTATTATTTATTTATTTATTTGATTAAAGTCCGTTGCATAACTACGATGATTTGGAATTGAAGCCAGTTAAGCATCTATTACGAGCATATAAACCAGAAATTAAACATATTTTTTAAAAATTAATTATCAGTTAACAACGTATTAGAAGTTAGAAAGCTTAAATTATTCAATTAACGACATAATTTGATTAACTAATTATCAACTGACAACGTAACAGAAGTTAGACTAGCTTTGTTTCACATTTCAACATTTCAACGAGAAGATCGAATTTAATGCCAACAACGACTTTCATTCCAAAGTTTCATCCGGAAGCCATGGTCAACCCCCCTTACCGAGGCCCCGAGATAAGCTCGAGTTGATTGGTTGGCAGGAGACGAGGCCGAAGTCGACAAAACAACGAGGCAGTGTTGCCAATGGAGATTTTGAAAAAAAAATAATTGGGTGTTGTTATTATTAGTTATTGTTTATTTATTTGATTAAAGTTAGTTGGATAACTAATATGATTTGAATGTAAAGCTAGTTAAGCATATATTTCGGGCTTATAAACCGGAAGTTAAACGTAATTTTGTTAATTAATTGTCAGCTGGCTATTAGAAGTTAGAAAATATAAATTATTTTAATTAATAACATAATTTAAAAAAATTAATTATCAGCTAACAACGTAACGGAAGTTATAAAATGTGAGTTATTCAACTAACAACATAATTTGGTTAATCGATTATCAGCTAACAGAGTAACAGAAATTAGACTAGCTATGTTTTTGCTTTTGCATTTCAACAAAAGAGATCGAATTTAATGCCAAGAACGACTTTCATTCCAAAGTTTTGTCGATACTTTTGTTTTTAAAATCAATTCGGTTTCATTTCAGGAAACCGCCATTTTCCGTTGGACTTACGTTTCTGTATTATCGTCTGATAAATCAAAAGACAAAGAATTAAAACTTCTGGACAAATGGTTTACAACAACAACAACAACAACAACAACAAACGGCTCGCTGTCGTCGCAAGTGCTCAGTCAGCCTATCACCTCCATGTACGAGTTTCTCCTCATCTGGATGTACTGCGGCTGTGGTGGTACTTGCGGCAGCGTCACCGAACGCTCTGGTGGTAGCTGTGGTAACTGCCTCTGGTATTCTTCGGGCAGCTTTCTGATGGCTTTGTAGATGTGCTCTACTATGGGGGCACCGTCAGGGATTTCGTAGGGACCTATGTCCTCGTAGATCCGATTGTTATTATCATTAGAGGGGGGTACTGGTCTGCCCCCTGGGTAACCCGGGTGACCGTGACAACTGTCAAGTGGTTTGCTTCTCGCGCCGTTGTTGAAGTTGCTGAAGTTATCCCTGGTGACATAGTTGTTGTAACTGTTTTCAGACAGGTGGTAGTTTCCAGTTCTTCTGGATTCCGTCGAAGAAGCAGACGAGGAAATAGTACCAATGGAGGGAGTCTTTCCGAGATGACCTTTGAACTCATTGAGGCTGATTTGGGGTGGTTTGCATTGGAATTAAAATTACTTATTAATTTGTGACGATGGAAATGAAAAATAGAAGTCTAATAAAAAAATAAAATAGTATTTTATAATTTTTAATTTCAATTTATATTAATTATATTAATTTTAATTGTATTTTAATGCAACTTTGTTTAATTAATATGTAATATTACTAATTTACTCAATCGTAAGCATTATTTACTGTCATTATTTATTATTATCGTCGTTTATATGAAGTAGAATTTTAAATTACCGCCTTTTCCTGTAACGCAAGCAGACGACAAGGACCTTGACGAGCACTGAGACCAGCAACAGGCAAAGACTGAGGCCCAAACCGAGACCGATTTTCAGGGGCTTGAAGGAGTTGTTGTTGTCGTCGTCGTTGTTGCTGCTGTTGTTGCTGTTGCTGATGTTATTATCTGGTTGAGTGCATTTCGAGAATAAATTTAAATTATTTAAAAGATTTTTATTATTTAAATTTAGAGTTAACATTCGAAAATGGCTAACTTTTAAAAATTATTTAAATTACAATTATAATTATTTAAGAATTGTATTTAAATTCTAATGTCTCTCGATCATGAGTTATTCAATATCATCGTCATCGTCGCCATCGTCATCGTCAATGTCGTCGACATCATCATCTTTATTTAAACATTAAATCCCACGCTAATTACAAAAATATTAACTAGGTATTACTCTTGTGAATCGTTTTGCTTATTAAGTAAACATTGGTAGTTGAATACTTAATTAACATATATTTGTAAAATAATTTTAAAAAACTTATTTAATCTTTAATTGGATATTTAATTAATTATTATTTACAAAATAATAACCAATAATGTATTTGAAATTCATTCAATTACTCGATTGATGGATATTATTAAGCATATTATTAAACATTATTATAATGTGAATAATGCCTCTCAAAAATAAGAGTATGCCTTACCGTATTATAACCAATATCAAGGATTTAACATGCTACTTATAAGCCGCTTTCAAAGGTGAAATTATGACATAATTATGCGATTAATATAATAATGCTATATATTGCAATGTTTCCGGTAATCATCCTGCCTTGAATGATTAAAAAGTGTAAAAGTCACCTGGATTGGCTTTCCCGCTGGGTTTTTCCACTCCGCTGGGTTCTGTTGGGAATTAATTATGCACGGTTAATATTAAATTGTATGTTAATGAATGCATGGTGCAGGTAGATGTTTTGATGATGATGATGATGATGATGATGATGATGATGATGATGATGATGATATGATGATGATGATGATGGCGATGATGATGATGATGATGATGATGATGATGATGATGATGACGACGACGACGACGACGACGACGACGACGATTATTATCGTTATGACATAAAATTGCTTACTTTCTTCGCCAACGCAGACGGCTATGTACTTTTTCTCGGCATCATCATCATCACTGGAAAGGTCGACATCTTGAAATGTCATCCAGCCGCCATCTTTGTCATCATACTTCAGGTAGGCGAATACGGCCTTGTGCTTGGGGTAACCCGGTTGCCAGTGGGTGTAAATGACAGGTTCTGTAAGTTTGGGGGTTATGGTTGAATGGTTTAAACTTTTTGAGGTTATGGTTGAATGGTTTAAACTTTTTGAGGTTATGGTCGAATGGTTTAAACTATTTGAGGTTATGGTTGAAGGGTTTAAACTTTTTGAGGTTATGGTTGAATGGTTTAAACTTTTTGAGGTTATGGTTGAATGGTTTAAACTTTTTGAGGTTATGGTTGAATGGTTTAAACTTTTTGAGGTTATGGTTGAATGGTTTAAACTATTTGAGGTTATGGTTGAAGGGTTTAAACTTTTTGAGGTTATGGTTGAAGGGTTTAAACTATTTGAGGTTATGGTTGAAGGGTTTAAACTTTTTGAGATTATGGTTGAATGGTTTAAACTTTTTGAGGTTATGGTTGAATGGTTTAAACATTTTGAGGTTATGGTTGAATGGTTTAAACTATTTGAGGTTATGGTTGAATGGTTTAAACTTTTTGAGGTTATGGTTGAATGGTTTAAACATTTTGAGGTTATGGTTGAATGGTTTAAACTATTTGAGGTTATGGTTGAATGGTTTAAACTTTTTGAGGTTGACAGTTAAATGCACCACTACTTAACAGAAAGCGCATTGATGTTAAAGTACTTTTATTATGTCTTTCAAGTAACTTTTTAATTATTTTTATTAATTATTGAATTTAACCTTGCATTACCCTTGCATTAATTTGTTTGCAAACTATTTGAACTTATGCTTAGTTTGCAAATTAATTTATTAAGTTGTATTATTAAGTTACACATAAAAAACCTTCCAGAAATTCTAACCACTGTTTTTGTTCATCCAATTCAGAGAGACCCTGGTCTCTCCTGCCCACAGTTCCTGAACATTGGGAAGCAGACTGGTCAGGACTTTCTGGTTGCTAGAGAGAGTTGAGAACGTTAAGAGGGAGGCGTTGTTCTGAATGTTGCAGTACTTGATTGCTTCGTAGTAGGTCAACTTGTTGTTGTTGTTGTTGTTGATTTGTAGGCAACAAGCGTCCAGTTGGAAGCAGAGGGGGTCCTTGATCTTTGAGGAGGATTGACAGGGGCAAGGTCCTGTGGGGTTGTGGGTTGAATGGGTTGTTGAAAGCGTGTTTGTTTGTGAACTTAAAGTATGTTTATTGAGATTACGATTTGTAATGGAAAGAGTTGATGTTTTTTGTGGATTTAGTTGTAATTTTGTAAAACTGTTTAATTAATGGCTAATGTTATTGTGATTATTAATGAATGATTTTTAAATATTATTTTAAAGTTATTTGTTTATTTAACATAATTGTTGAGGTTAAAGACCCAGTGATATTTTACGTAGAATTTAAAAAAAGATTTTGTAATGCAATTCTAATAAATTACTAAAATAAATTCGAAATTTCGAACATTCGAATATTTAAAATAATTATTAATTTTTAAATTATTTAAAATAATTATTAATTATTAAATTATTCAAAATAATTATTTATTATTAAATTATTTAAAATAATTATTAATAAAACTGAAACTAATCAAACATTTCATCATCGACAAAACAAATAGTCGAACACAATAACAAATAATTTGGACCACACATGTGTATTGAACTGATGCCATTTTGCAACTAAAAAATCTATCCAATGGATTGCTTTCTGTTTTTTTATTACAATCAATCGTTCATTCTCTATCGTATTAATTCATCCACTCGTCCATTCATTCATTCACCAGTCGTCCATTCATTCATTCACCAGTCGTCCATTCATTCATTCATTCATTTATTCAATGGCTTGCAAGCAAATATAGGGAGCCATTTGTTAATGGGCTTTTTGATGTTGAATGTTGAGCCTGGAATGATTTTATTGGATTCTGAAAAGATTTTCAGGCTGAAAACATTTGCTGATTCATGTTCTGTTTTTATCTCTTTATGACGAAATTATCATGTAGTTATAAATAATTCAGAATAATTTATAAGTCATTAATTATAATTTAAACAATTAATATTATGAAATTGTATATAATTTAGAATAATTTATTCATTAATTATAATTTAATTATTCGTAATTGGCCAAATACATGCAGACACTAACATAGACACATATAACTAGTTTTAAAAGATGCTCTCTTTTTAATTTGTAATAATAGTTATTATAATCATCATCATCATTATTATTATAATAAATATTATATTATATAATTTATTAACCTTTAGTGACGCACCCGAAAGGATGCTTAGCGTCGCCATCTTCGGCTTGTAAAGCGATTGAAGTTTTGTCCAGCTTCATCATCAGATAGTTTTTGCTTGATAAGCTGTCTGTTTCTAAATGGAGATTAGTTTATTTATTATTAGATTTATTTAATGCAATTAATTAATTTATTATTAATAAATTTATTTATTAATCGAATTAAATTAATTATTGTTATTACTTTTGAATGTTTATTAGCAAAAGCAAAACAATAACAATCGACATAAACAAATGAAATTATATTAATAATGAATAAATTAATTTAAGATAACTTTTTTATATAATATTTTTATATTATTTTGTAATATTTGTTTTTACATTTTCATATTAAATAAATTCTACTTAATTTCTGAATTATTTGTTAACTAGAGCAACATATTTTTATTAATCTTTTTTGTTGTAGATTTTCTCAATTGATTTGATTTTATAAAATTAGATTTAAATATTCAGTTACTTGGACTTAGTCACCACACTTATTAATAGAATTAGATTGAATATCTGAGAAACGCATTGAACCATTGCAGACCTTAATTTGTCTGCAAAAGAATACAAAATCGGCCATGTGCTGCTTGTTATTATTATTATTATTATTATTATTATTATTATTATTATTATTATTATTATTAATATTATTATATTATATTATTATTATTATTATTATTATTATTATTATTATTATTATATTATATTATTATTATTATATTATTATTATTATTATTATTATTATTATTATTATTATTATTATTATTATTATTATTATTATTATTATTATTATTATTATTATTATTATTATTATTATTATTATTATTATTATTAAAAAGACTTTTAAAGATTATCAAATTCAATTCTAATTAAATTTCATTTAATAATAATTTTTAATCATGTCACCATTTTAAAACTTAAATAGTTAAACACAAAATAAAATATTTCGCGCTTTAAACCACACATAAAACACACGAGAAACCTCACTTACTGGTAACTTTGATAATCTCACTCCATTGCCTGTATTTTATCTTGAGACCAATTGGTGCCAAATACTTGACATACCTCGGCAGAGTTGCCAAATATTCCTGTAAAGCTTTCTGCTCAACTTCTCCATAGATCTGTGGCAACGTTTTTCCAGGAGGGCAAAGGTTATCCAGTCCAAGGGCAAAGGTTGAAGGGTCAAGTTTGGTGGAAAGGTCAGTCTCGAAACAGAAGCGATTGCTGTCGTAGCAGGTTTTGAAGACGGATTTTGGAGTCGGTGATGGAAACACAGGACTTTGTCTGAGAACGATGATGACGATGATGACGATGATGATACCTGTTTAAGTTAAGGTTGGAGTTTTAAAAGATTGAAAATTAATTTTAGGTTATAATTTTGCATAAGGACTCAATTTAAAGTGTTTGTGGTTTGAGCGATAAAAGTATGAAATCATTCATTTACATCCATATTTGTATTTACATTTATATTTATATTTATTTTAATTCATTTATTGAATATATCTTAACTTTCAATAAATTTAAATAAGTAAAATCCATAGAAATGCCACTGTTCCGCACGAAATCGTATCCAAAAGAACTCACTTGGAAACTTCGACAACATGTTCTCATTTCATGTTTCAATTCTCAGCATTTGAAAGCAGACGACATTTTACATTCGTCCTATTTTTATTTTCTCCTTCTTCTTCTTCTTCTGATATTGCACCACACTTTCCCATGCAAGACAATCCTCGATTTAAGAAAACGTGATTAATCGAAATCGGCTTAGCTACTCATTTATGTATTTGTCATCATTTAGTCACTCAACTTCTAAATTAGCATTTCAGATGATCAGCTCAGCAGAACAATGTTAGCGATCCTTGCGTCAGGAGTCTTTGAAATGGGACAACCCCATTGTTTTCCTTACAATGTGAGGTCTGCTGAATAAATGCTTTAGCGATGTTTACTCGATACTAAAAAGATAGTAGTAAAACAGGAATTGTTCAGTTTATTAGGCGCAAAATGAAAGTGTAGTATTATTTCATTAATGTCCTCACAAAAAAGGGTTATGAAGTTCAACTAACAATTTTAAGACAATTTTGGAAAATCTTTAATTTGCAAAAAATACTTTCCGATCAGTTAAAAAATAATGCGAATTTAAAAAAAAAATAATTTTCAATGGAAGAAGCAATTTTTTTTTAAATTCTTCAATTTTTTACAAACGTCCACTGAAAGCTGCAAAAATCTTTTTAATTTCCTCGCGAACAGGTTCTCTGTCGACCACCTCGAAATAATAATTGTAATCACGACTGAGAGGTGCAATCTCGAGTTTTAATTTGCTTAAATTGGTCAAATGGAAAATAAATTATCAGATGACGAGTTAATTTTAAACGTTTGCAAACTTTCTTAACTAGCAAATACATATTTAATTTAATACTAACCTTCGCATTTTAACTACTGACTGAGTACGTAACCGAAATCACAAAGGAAGCCATTGTTGGGCATGAAACATATTTGATAATTTCGAACATTTGAAATTAATATGTAAAAAAATTGCAAAAAAAAAACGACTGCTTAATTATAAATTTATTTTATTTGGAACACAACACCCATGCTATAGTGTTTAAAATTGTGTTTAATAATAATAATAAAATAATAATAACCATTTTTTGCTGAAAATAAATAAAATTAAATTAAACAACTAAAATTGCCGGGCACTAACACACACTGTCATAAGTACCGAAAGTCTGGGCACTAATTTGTAGCATTATCGTAGACATTACTCCCAAACGTCTGTGCCAGTGACGGCCCGTGGTCGGCTCTGGAAGGTCCTTCAAGTCCTGAGGCAGAGTTTGGCTGGATCAGGCATTTGAAGCCAATGTCGACTGTCGAGTACGGAGGAGGTGCCTCTGGGTCTGACATTATCACATCTACTTTAGGTGATCTGCTGGAAGATATATTCAGTTTTGTTTATTTAAATGTTGAATTATAATCTTCCACAAAATGAAATGCCCAGTGCATTGGGTATAAATTAAGTATGTAATCGAAATTCACTCGATAAAAAAATTGAATTGTTTTTTTTATGTGATTAATTACTTCATAAATTTATTAAATACTCAAGTTTTACGTAACTTATTTGTTATTTATTAATTTTTAAAACTGCATTTTAAAATCATATTTAATTTAATACGAATTTAATTTAAATCACTTTTTTAATCTCTTTTCGCCAATGGGCTCGTCAGAAGCACCATTGATGACGTCAGTTCCTATTTGATGGGGAGGTAAATTTCTGCTCCTGGAAGATTTAAAGGGGAGTGGAATTTCCTTGTGGAAGACAAACTTGGCAATGAGAAGAGACGATACGATGATGAGCACCAATCCACCTATCACAACACCTGCTACTATTCCTATTACTTTTGGTGATAGTGATGTTGATGATTCTGATAATGTATACCAGTTTAATGATGACGTTGAGGTTGTATAAGCAGATCTAGTGGGTTCTTCCAGGGGTTCTATATTGGGGGATGTGGTTATTGTCTCCTTAGTCGTCATCATCCAACCACTTGTCGTCCAACCGTAGAAAAACCTTGTACCGATCCATGCCAGTGTTGTAAATGCTGCTAATTTTGTTGTTGTTGTTGCTCTATATTTAATTGTATTGATACCAAAAAGTAATGTTGAAGTTCCAGGTAAATATAGTAATTTTCGGCTTCCTGGAGTTAAATTAAAACAATGAAATTGATAAATCTAAAAAAAATCCAAATCAAGTTACCTTGAATGCAAATCGTTGATGCGTGTCTTGAATCATAAGTTTTTATCCATTTGTAATTATTTTCCAAAACAGCATTATTATTAGATTCTTCTGTATACGTTGGAGGAAATTCCCAGTTCGAGTAACGCATGTAAATTCCTGCATTAATTAATATTTTGAAACAAGTTTTTCAAATTTAAAGCTCAAATTCGCAATTTTATTCTTTAATTTCTTACCTGATCCTTCACCACCCCAGAGCCACACATTTGTATTTGTTCGTAACAGGTTCAACCAAACTTCCGTAAAAACTAAATTGTTATTTCTTCCAAAAGTTTCAACAATTAACTGCATTTCTTCGTTATAAATTTCAAGCAAAAATCCCCCGTTGTTCTGACAAAATAATTTGGAAGCTTCAAAGTTTTTTAGAGAACCGTGGAACATAAAACAAATGTTCTTCCCCGATGACAACCGATAACAATCATAATTTCCACAACACATCTGAAGATTTAGAATCGAGAATAAAATCACGGAGACAAAAACATTGCGATTCCTCCCAGACATTGTCGATATATCAATAGATTTCGTCAGAGTTAATTTAGAAGTATTTAAGATAATTAACGATTGCAATACTGTTGACTAAATAACTATCCAGTTAACTAGCTAAAACGTAACTGGTTGAAATAAATGATTACAAATCTTTAACTAAAATATTTTGTTTGCAGTTGCGCAGATATTATATCATGTATCATGGACAGTCGCAAGAAGAAAGTCTAACCCACTGTTATTTAAATTCATATTCTATTTACAGCTTAAGTTGCCCTAGCTTATCAATGGCTTGTAAATATTATACCCTGGTTATGTCAATGTGGTAATTTGGTAATGGACAAGCGTAAAAAGTCATACGTTAAAACCAGACGAGTCTAAACAATAAGCGGGTAATCATCAGCCATTTAGGAATAAGATGATTGTCAAATGAATTTTTTTTTATTTCATTTGTTTTGCAATTTATTTAAAATTGCTTTGATGAAATAATTTAATTAATTTAATTAATTTACGCCAATTTTTATTTAAAATTTCTCCATTTGTTCAACCCTTTTCGTAATGCCGGAAACCTAGCGTAATTCATTAGTATTTCTCACTGAATTTTGGACTCCCGCTGAACGTAATGATTAATTTTAAAAAAAATACATTTAAATAAAACATACATTTACGTGGTTTTTTATCGAATATTTTTAGCCCAACAATAACGCGTATAATGCTCCGAGTTTTGGAAATGCTTTTTAACAGAAATCGAAAAAAACGTTATATACGTAAAAATAATATTCATGCATCTCAAAAACTCAAAATTCATTTTCTCGTCTACTCCTAACGATTAAAAAGATTAAAATATCATTTCTCTCAACCTGTAGTTACCCTTCAACGAAACACGTGTTTTTATTTTTTACTCAATACAAATTGGCGCCATTTAGGCTGGGGTTTTCGTCCTCATAGTTAAAGAACAGCTGAAGACTTAACTAAATAAACGACTTTATTGCATGATTTATTTAATATTATTAATCAAAAATATTATTAATATTATCAATCAATAATATTAATAATAATAATAATAATAAATTTATAACAAAGAAATGCAGATAATTATTATTAATATTAATATTGTTATCATTATTATTATTATTTTATTAAGCTTAACTAATATTATCAAATTGTATTAAATTGCATTCATTATTCTGAACCTAAAGAAAATTCATTTTCAGATTAATTTCCAGATTAATTCGCAGCAGACAAATTTTCCCGCCGCGTATTAAATCACAGACGAGGAAGTAAGTACCCGCGTTAAATACCTGCAAAATTTACCTCGATTTTACCGGCACGTTTAATTTTAATCGCCTGTTACCATAGAAACAAGTTGAATGAGAGCCTTCTAAGGAAACCAGGTATTTTTGTTCGATTGTAAAAGAATTGTGAAAATGATACGACTATGAATAATGTAACGGCAACCAGTGCCTTTATCTTCAGACAGTCCGTGCTATTGAGGATTTGACATCATTATAAATGTTAATATTTGTAAGTAGCACTTTACAATTTGTGCACAAATGTCTAAATGTAATTATCACATATTTATTACATATAAGCACATGTCATACGATCCAGGTATTCCAACAAATAATAATGTCAGCTTATATTTACAAATAATTCGTTCTAAGAAAAAAAATGATAGATGAAATTTAAAATACTGTTTAACTTTGTCATTACGCAGAAATAAATAAAATTACTATCATGATACTCGTATAATAAAAGCTAAAACACGACCATGTAAAAATAAACTTAATAATTAAAATATTCACAAAATACATAACAAAAGCCTTTAACCTATTGACCACTACTACTATACATTGTCATAAGCACTCAAAGTCTGTGTCAACTCCATAATCTGCTTTGGAAAGTCCTTCCTGTCCAGAGTTTGGTTGGATCAGATCTTGGAAGCCAATGTAGACGAGGGTCGAGTTTGATGGAGGATCAGGCGTCACCCCTTCTGAGCAAGATGGTTTTGATTCTATGCTGAAAAGGTTAATACGATTTAGCGCTTAAATGTTATTTTTAAATACTTTTTTTGTTGCATTCCTCGATATGAATGTAAAGAGGGAATAATTACTATCCATCCTTGAAAAGAAACGCTACATCAGTATTTAAGGTTTATACATTGGATTCCAAGTGGATTAGATGGATTTGTATTATTGATAATTTTCAGGCTTATAATTAACATTACTAACTAAAGTTTTAGTTTTAGTTTTTAACTAAAAATTCAAAGAATAAGACTTTTAGCGGACATGAATTGTGTGTTATTATTAATTATTTTATAATTAAATTTAAATTTTCTTTCACCTTTCAGTTAATTTGTTATCTTCTTTTTGCTCGTAGGCACCATTGATGACGTCACTTCCTGTTTCGTGGGGAGGTGAATTTCTGCTCCTGGAAGATTTAATGGGGAGTGGAATTTCCTTGTGGAAGACAAACTTGGCAATGAGAAGAGACGATACGATGATGAGCACCAATCCACCTAATCCAACTCCTATTCCTATTCCTATTCCCATTCCTATTGCTGCTGATGATTCCGAATTTGTGGTATTAGAGATGTGTGTGGGTATTATGATGGGGAAAGTAAAATTAGTAAAATTAGAAGTTTGTGTTAAAGTCAGGATGGTGGATTCTGTTGAGGACTTCGCTTTTGCTGCTGTTTTAATTGTTTTTGACATTTTTGGAGATGCTGATGGTTTTTATAAACGGTTTAGTGGAAGTAGTGGATGTTGTTATTGTTATTGATTCAAGCATTTATAATTTTCTGCTCCCTGAAAGTAAATAATATATTTATTTACTGTATAAATAAATTATGATCAATTGTTACTGAGAGAAAATTAAATATATATTGAACTGAAGGGACTTAGAATACCAAATGTTGTTGATTGTAATGGATTACGATAACAATTAACTTAAAATGTTTTAATGTCGACTAAAACACGTTATATAATTATGAACTGAAATATTACCTGACTAGCTATTCCGTTAACTAATTAAAACGTAACTAGTTCAAATAAATAACTGCAATCTTTAGCCATAAAAATGTCGGCTTACACTTACAACAGACCATTTTTTTTAGACAAGCGCAAGTAGGAAGTTAGGATTAGCATTCATCATTCTATTTTTAAGCTGAAGTTATACATAAGCTTAACAATGTCTCAAAAATATTGACGCTCCATACACCTAATGTAACTATATTTAAGCACATCATCACAGCCGCCGACAGATATTTCGTGCCCCTAGGCCTAGCCCTAGCCCCTGGATCCCCTATGTTATGTCAGTATGGTAGTGAAAAATCAAGAAAAAGGTTTTAAAACCCGTGAAGGCCCCAAAAAATTACCAGGCGCCATAGGCACTTGCCCACCAATAAAACCCTCTTGGCTGACTTACGTCTCATTATCAACATATCACAATATCCAAGCATTTTAGGAATTAGTTTCATTTACAAATAATTTGTAATAACAAAAATTATTGAAATAATATCAAAATTGCATAGTCGCAAACGATGAACTTAACATTTGGTTGGTGAATGGCCAAAACATTCGCATTCCGAAAGTACCTCGAAAGTATCCCGAAATTATTTATATTTATTATTAATCAAACGAATATAGAATATATATATATAAATTTAAAAAAAAAGTAAAACACGAAAAATTAATTGTCCAAATATTTTTTATAATTTAAGAACTTATTCACAATAAGAAGAATTAACAAAAATTATTTACAAAAAATAAAATATATATATGAAGTTTCACTGTTTAATCTCAATAGTACCAAGACATACATAGGTTCACGGGAACTAAACAGCATTATCGTAAATATTCTTTCCAAAAGTCTGTGGCGTTCCATAATCTGCTTTTGAAAGTCCTTCTATTCCTGCGTCAGAGTTTGGTTGGATCAAGTCTTGGAAACCCATGTAGTTCAGGTTCGAATTTGGAGGAAGATTGGACGCGTCTGACATTATCACTTCTGCATAGGGTGATCTGTTAGGAAGTGGAATATTATATTTTAATTATTTGTATTTCAATTCAAAAAACGAAAGAGTAGAAATATTGGATTATAAAAGATAAGCCTTTATATTTATAATTTATTATCTATAATTTACTTGTTTGTTAATGATATCATTGATATAATTCAATCACTTACAAATACAATTTATTTACCTATCGCCTAATTTATCTCGTCAATGTGTTCGTATAATTTATTTATTGCATATTATTTTATAATTTAATTTAAATTTTCTTTCACCTTTCAGTTAATTTGTTATCTTCAATTTGCTCGTAGGCACCATTGATGACGTCACTTCCTGTTAGATGGGGAGGTGAATTTCTGCTCCTGGAAGATTTAAAGGGGAGTGGAATTTCCTTGTGGAAGACAAACTTGGCAATGAGAAGAGACGATACGATGATGAGCACCAATCCACCTAATCCAACTCCTATTCCTACTCCTATTGCTGCTGATGATGATGATTCTGAGTTTGCTGCTGTTGCATGATTTGCTTTCATGCTGGTTGTTGTTGTAGTTGATGAGGACGATGGTGATGGTAATGATGCTTGTGAAGATAGTGACGACACAGTTATTGTTGAAGATGGGCTGGTAGATTTACTAGTTGTTGGACTAGATTTGTTTGAGTCCTCTGTTGGAGCTCCTTGGGGTTCTTGTGTCGTTGTTGTGGTTGGAGATGTAGTTGAAGTTGCAGGTGTAGAATTATTTTCATTTTCTAAAGAAAAATAAAATCCAGTTGACTAATTTATAGAAAGATATAGATAATAAAAAAATTAAATAAATGATATTCTCGCACCTTTGAAGCAAATTGTTGATGGTATCTGTGGATTGTAAGAATTCATCCATTTGTAACTTGAAGTCATGAATGCGTGGTTAAGTGAACCTTGATACGATGCTGGCCTACCTCCTTCCCAGTTCGAATAGTTCAAAATTTTGTCTACAATTATTCTTATTAACTTGAAAAATATGAATAAAAAATATTTAATTTGAAATATTTAAAAAAACGATAAAAATGACAAATAAAACACAAATTCTTACCTGGTTCACTTCCCCAAACCCATACATTATTATTTAGTCGCACCAGGTTCAACCAGGCCTCCCCAAGATATATTGTTTTACTTCTTACAAATTTTTTAACCAACTGTTGGGTTTCATTGTTATAAATTTCCAGTAAAAATCCTTCATTATCCTGACAAAATTGTTTGGATTCTTCAAATGTTCGTTTAATTCCATCAAACATGAAACAAATATCCTTTCCTGACAACTGATAGCAAGTATAATCTCCATAACATGTCTCAAGATTTAGAACCAAGAATAAAATCACGGAGATAAAGACATTGTGATTTTTCTCAAACATTGTTAACATCAATAATTTTTGTCAAAGTTAATTAAAAGAATTTGAGGATAATTAACAATTGAAAAATTGTTAACTACTTAAAATAAATAACTACAAAATCTTTAACTAAAATCCATCGCCAGTTGAACAAAAAATATGTCTTGGACAACCATGAAGGAAGTCTTCTCTAAACGTTATTTATATTCTTATTCTATTCAGAAGTTGAATTACCTAAGCTTAACAATGGCTCATAAATATTTAATTTAAATAATTTAAACGTCACGAACTTCCCACACGACCGTAATTATCAGTTTAATAATGAAAAAGGAAGAAAAGGATTTGAAACAACAGCAGGTTCACAAAGCTTTCTGGAACCAGGAGCACTTTCACCCTCCTCTCGAAGATATTAATAACATGTAATTATATTCATAAACATCATTATCAACATATCAACATGTTCAGGTAATTTAGGAATTACTTGCACTTAGTTATTTACTATTAATAAATGTATAATTAATATTAATAATTAATATATCAATAAATAATTATGTATATAAATATATAAATAATAATAATAATAATATATTTTGAAATCTGGTGGTTGAGAATCAATTTTAACGACCAACTTAGGCGCACATATAAGTCTTTCCAACTCTCACTTATGATAATCAATCTACTTATTTATGAAAATTACAAAATTAGGTTAACTTATAAATATTTTCCATCTCAAAATTAAGTATATAGAAAAGCTAAAATTTTACTTGCACTAATTAGCATAGCAGTAAACATTCTTTTCAAAACTCTTTGCATTGCTCCCCCTCGTCTCTATGGCATTAATCGCATGAAATATAATATTCAAGCACACAATTACCAACTTATTAGCCAGTGCAGGTATTTTAAGAATCACTTGCCTATTTATTTATGTATTTATTGATTATTAATAATATTTATAAACAGTGTTAATTATTAATTAGTGTTAAGGAAAATTAATAAAATACCACGGAATGTCTTAGCCTTGCACTGGAATAATAAATTTGTGATTTCGAATGCTGTATGTTGACTTTCGATTTTTAAGACCAAGTTAGGCGCAATTGTAAGACTTTCTTAATCTCACTTGAGATAATCGCTCTCAAAAATTCCCAACTAATCTGATTAATTTAATGTATTTCAAAGGGTTTATTTATAAAACAATTTTATTATAACAGGAATTTGTAAGTTAGAAAAATAGTAACCAAAATCTAAATTATAATAAATATAAAACAAACTAAAGAGTTTTACAAATGCGGCTATGTTTTACTAACAAGTTCAACGCACAAAAAATGTTAAAAAATTAATAAAACCGTTACACATTTAATTACTTTCGACCTCAAAAAGTACGAAGTAGACAAAGGAAAAATGTTCCTGTGACTAATTAGCGTTATAATAAATATTCCCTCCAAACGACTGTGCCAATGACGTTTCATAATCTGCTTTTGAAAGACCTTCAAGTCTTGCATCAGAGTTTGGTTGGATCAAGTCTTGGAAGCCAATGTTGATTGTTGAGTATGGTGGAGGATCACGTGGTACTGACAATATTAATTCTGTATAGGGTGATCTGTTGGGATACGTATTTTATTTTATCTTTTTATCGTTTTTATACAATCATATTTATTTATTTATTCACGAAATGAAAGGCACATTGGAACACCAACTTAAATTTGTTAAAATTCATTCAAAACAAAAGGATAATTTACATAAATATCACAAAATAAAATACTCTTAAATGGACTTACATATATATCATCAGCGTAAATATCATAAAATATAAGCTTTTATATTAATACTTTATTATATATAATTTAGTTGTTTGTTCATGATATCATTGATATAATTTAATCAATTACAAATACAATTCTATTTACCTATCGGCTAATTTATTCTCGTTAATGTGTTCGTAGTCACCATTGATGACGTCACTTCCTGTTTGATGGGGAGGTGATTTTCTGCTCGTGGAAGATTTAAAGGGGAGTGGAATTTCCTTGTGGAAGACAAACTTGGCAATGAGAAGAGACGATACGATGATGAGCACCAATCCACCTACTCCAACTCCTACTCCTACTCCTATTGCTGCTGATTGTGATGATTCTGTTGCAGTGATATTGGCTGTATTAGGAACCATTTTTAATGTTGGAGATAACAATGATGGTGTTGACATTGTCGTTGTTGTTGATGGAGATGATGATGATGACGATTCTGAAATAGAATTCGATTGCGACTGTAAATATAGTTGTAGTGTTCTGTAAAGTTTGTGTTGGTGGTTGTTGAAAATCCGTTATTGATCTTGTCGTAATAGTTTTTGCACTTGATGCTGTTGGAGCTGGTATCGCTTTTGTTATAGTGGTTGTAATATATGTGATTTTTGGTTCAAGCCAATATGGTTCACTATTTCCTTGTAAATATTTTGAACTAGTTGGTTAAACTGTAGTAGAGAAGAAACTAATTAAATAATTTAATTTAACCTTGAATGCAAATTGTTGATGTTTCACCTGGATTGTAATAATTAATCCATTTGAAAATTGAATTCAAAAATGCATGGTTAAGTGAACCGTCGTACGATGCTGGCACACCTCCATTCCAGTTCGAATAACTCAAACTTTTATCTGTAATTATTTTTATGTATTTAAAATTTTTAATATAAATGTTATTTTTATTTTTGAACATTTCAAAATAAAAACAAGTTACAAAAATGACAAATGAAACAAAAATTCTCACCTGATCCTTCACCTCCCCAAACCCACACATTCGATGTTCGCACCAGGTTCAACCAGGCATTCCCAAGATATATTGTTTTACTTTTTCCAAATTGTTCAACCAATCTCTGCATTTCCTCATTATAAATTTCGAGCAAAAATCCTCCATTATTCTTACAAAATTGTTTTGATTATTCAAAGTTTCGTAGAGAAATATCAAGCATGAAACAAATATCTTGTCCTGATGATAACCGATAACAACTATAATTTCCACAACATGTCTCAAGATTTTGAACTAAGAATAAAATCACGAAAGCAAAAACTTCATATTGTCTTTTCTCAGACATTGACATCTTCAAAATTATAACCAAAAAAACGCAAAAAACATTAATTGATTAATAAATGAAATAACAATTCTGTTAACTAATTAATAATCAAATGACTGGCAACAAATCGTTAACTGTCCTTAAACATTAAAACGTCCACAGGTAGGAAGTCTTATAGTTAAATCTATTCCTCGGGTTTCCTTCTAATTCATTACTTCCTTCAAACATTCGTTTTAATATCGTGGTCTTTAAATTAGTTGAGTTCTGCAGCCCAACAATGGAACAATGCTAAGAAATGGTTTCGCTGAAATAACTAGTAGATTGTAAATGGTTATGCTGTTGCTTCATAATTGTTGTTTTTGTTATTAATATACATTATTATTATTAGTATTATTATTATTATTATTATTATTATGATTATTATTATTATTATTATTATTATTATTATTATTATTATTATTATTATTATTATTATTATTATTATTATTATTATTATTCTATTATTATTATTATTATTATTATTAGATTATTATTATTATTATTATTATTATTATTATTATTATTATTATTATTATTATTATTATTTATTATTATTATTATTATTATTATTATTATTATTATTATTATTATTAAACACAATTTTAAATACTACAAGCATTGGCGTTGTGTTTCAAATAAAATATATTTTGAATTAAGCAGTCGTTAAACATCTGTTGATATAACAAGGAGAAATTCTTTTACAACTGTGCAAAGGCAGCTGACTTTTTTAATAGGCTTTTCAACCTTTAATTTAATTAACAGGTGATCAAACATTAAACGAGCAGGTAAAAACCAGGTAACTTTTGCTTAGGTATTCAAGGTAATAAATGATGAATCCTACGATAAAATGGTTTCTTTTTAAGTCTTCAGTCTAACTCGATAAAGAGTTGAAACTTTTACTGTAATCTTGTAAAAAAAATTTATTTTATTGTAATCCTGTAAACATTTTTAACTTTACAAGTTTCTGAAAACAAGTGCAAATGAAATTTTATTTTCAACTGAATTAAAATATAAAAATAAAACAGTCAAACATAACCATAGTGCTATCAACACTCTGCGACTCAATAAATGACATTGCTAATCACATCAACAATGCTGAATTAATCCGCTCTGTTAATCCGAAAAATTTCATGATGAGGTTAAACGAGTGTATGATAGCTGCTGAATGGAATAATAATGCATTCACGTTTCCTATGTTTCGTGATCATCGTCTGCTTTTTGGCAAGTACTCTGCCGGGCAGTGAACAGTGCTTTAACTATGAGGACGAATACGTCTGCCTGGATGGCGCCAATTTGCGCCGGGTAAAAAATAAAAACACGCATTTCGAGTGGTTTTTAATTACAACTTGTTCAACGCCCAATAAATTGACAAAAATTGATTAAAAAAATTTAAAAAAAATCGTTAAACGTTCAATTATTTTCGACCTCAAAAAGTACCAAGTAGACATCGGAATAATATTCCTGTAACTAATTAATCTAATATAACTAATTAATCTAGTTATAGTAGATATTCCCTCCAAATGTCTGTGCCAATGACGTTTCATAATCCTCTTTTGAAAGACCTTCAAGCCCTGTGTCAGGGTTCGTTTGGATCAAGTCTTTGGAACCACTTCTGGGAGATGAGTTTGTTGGAAAATCGCTTGCGTTCGACAATATTAATTCTGTATAGGTTGATCTGCGGGGATGCATATTTTATTTTATCTTTTTATGGTTTTTATGTAATTATATTTATTTATTTATCCATAAAATGAAAGGCACATTGGAACACTAATTTAAATTTGTCAAAATTCATTCAAAGCAAAAAGATAATTTACATAAATATCGCAAAATATAAGCTTTTATATTAATACTTTATAATTTAGTTGTTTGTTAATGATATCATTGATATAATTTAATCAATTACAAATTCAATTGTATTTACCTATCGGCTAATTTATTCTCGTCAATGTGTTCGTAGTCACCATTGATGACGTCACTTCCTGTTTCATGGGGAGGTGAATTTCTGCTCGTGGAAGATTTAAAGGGGAGTGGAATTTCCTTGTGGAAGACAAACTTGGCAATGAGAAGAGACGATACGATGATGAGCACCAATCCACCTAATCCAACTCCTACTCCTATTCCTATTGCTGCTGATAATGATTGTGGGTTTGCATAATTTGCTTTCATACTGCTGGTAGTTGTTGTAGTTGATGAAAATTGTGATGATGTCATTGATGTTGTTGTTGAAGTTGGATCTGTTGTTGGTTTACTGGTTGTTGATTTAGTCGAAAATTTAGGCGGATAATTGATTTTATTTTCTAAAGAAAAATAAAATTAAAATTAATTAAAAGAGAAATTAAATAAATGAAATTGACGCACCTTGATAACAAACTGTTGTTGCGAGAAATGTATCATAAGAGCGCTTCCATTTATAGTTCTTTGTCATAATTGCATTATTATAATTGTTAATACCCTGACCGAAAAAACAATTATTTCATTAAATGTATATTTAAGTTTATATTGGTCAATTAAGTCGATTATTATCAAATTTAAAATCTTATGTAAAGAAGCTCTGTGACACAAAATTAAGATTATAGCATTTCACAGCAGGAATCTTCCAAGCATCCAGGAAGTTCAGATATTCAGTTTCGTTTGGTGAATAATAAACAATAAACTCAATAAACATACTTGGCTTTGATAATTTCCAGAGCTGTCGAACCATGGGTATGTTCCAGTAAAGCTCGTTGAAGGACTGCTCTGTGACACAAAATTACATTTTACACAACAAAGTTTTACAATTTACACAACATTGCATTGCAATTTTTGGATTCCATGCATCCAGTAAACCCTGACACTCAGATATTCAGTGCGTAGAACTGAATACTTAGTCAATAAACTTACCTGTTTTTTGTAATTCCCCGTGTTGTCGAGCCACGGATATGTTCCATATATTGGAGTATCATACGTAAAAGGATTGATCGTTTCCCAGTTATAATAAGATAAATAATTTCCTAATAATTTTGATATTTATTTGTAAATATTTTAAAATAAAACAAAATGTTACCATACTATTTGTTGTTCAATTTTAAACATAAAATTATTTAATCATAAGAATAAAAAAGTTGCTTAACAATTTTTAAACTTATTCTATTAATTATTTATTTTAAACATTATTGGATTCCAACCTGATCCTCCCCAAACCCACAAATTTGAACTCGCTCGCACCAGGTTCAACCAGACAGCCAAAAAACTTAACTTTACATCACGAACAAATTGTTCGACCAATCGCTGCATTTCTTCATTATAAATTTCAAGCAGAAATCCTCCATTATTCTGACAAAATAGTTTTGATGCTTGAAAGGTTCGCTCAGGATAAACAGACATAAAACAAATTTCCTTCCCTGACAACGAATAACAAGTATAACTTCCACGACAAGTCTGAAGATTTAGAACTAAAACTAAAATCATGGAGACAAAAACATTGCGATTCTTGTTAGACATTGTCGATATAAATAATTTTTCTCAGACTTAATTAATAGAACTTAATAAAGTCTAACAACTGAAATATTATTTACTAAATAACTATTAAATTAACTAATTAAAACTTAGCTATTTCATATAAATAACTACAAAATCTTAAAATCCATGGCCAGTTTTACAAAAATATTTCTAGGACAGATAGTAGAAAGCAGTTTTCTCCTATTCCTATTGTATTCATAAGTTGAGTTACCTAAGCTTAACAATGGCTAGTAAATACTTAAACCTCACCTGTACACTGGGTCGCCGACAAAAAATTTCCCTATATTATATGTCAATTTGGTAGAAAAAAAATGTGTAAAATGAAAGAAAAAAGGTTAAAGCCAAAGGCTAGTCAGTTCCAAAAATGTGTGGGCCGTATGTACATTGTATAACCCCGTCCCTTCCTCTCGACAGTGATTTGACTGTGTTTGCTTTTGTGAATAAGTACCTTTAGCATGAAGGTAGTTTTGCACTGACATTAATACTTTCGAATCCGGTTATGTCGCCGGCTTATGGGTTTGCAAAAAAGCGTCGAGATAATAAAAACAAAGCAAATATGTCGGCAATATATTAACATGATGTTGAAATTTGTTTACGTACATGATGAGCTAATAAATGAAAATGTACAGGCACGAAATCTTAATGGCCTTGACCAGGGGTGGGCAAACTTTTTGACTCGAGGGTCGCAATGGGTTCATATATTGGACCCGGGGGCCGGACCAAGAGTAGATGGACGGTGTGTATGTGTGAATTAATATAAATTAAATTTACATTTGTAACATTAGATGTTTAGATTAATTTAAGGTAGAAAAGCATAAAAAGAGTTATTTTACAAAACTTTTATGCAATCTTTAATAAAATAGTATCTTCAATTTTAGTGGGAACAGTGTTGTTGGTCTCCCTTTCATTAATGAATCAAAGTCAGGCGTTAGCTTTGTTGTAGCAATTCGCAGAATAGATCTGAGGTGTTGGTCAGTTAACTGGGATCTGTGACAGGATTTATTGATCTTCATGACGCTGAACGTCTGTTCACACATGTAGGTTGAGCCAAACAAGGCCAAAATCTTCTGTGCCATCCCCCGGAAATTTGGAAAACAGTCATCTTTAAGTGAGGCATAGAACTCTTTTAATGGAAGAGAGCGGAAATTCTCCTTTAAGATTGCATCAGATTGACGATCGATTAGTTCCAATTGCACTTCTTGTGGGGCTGTTTCTGGGTCTTGTGACAAGGAACAGGCCACCAGCTGAAGTGACTTTTCAATTTTTTAAAAAACTGAAAACCGACGGCAGAATTTTTCAGGCAGGTCATTCAGTGATTTGCTATATTTATTCACATTTTGGATGGTCTTTTCCTGTGTGGCTAGTGTGGGAAAATGAGAGAAGATTTTCTTTGAAATTTGCCTAGAAAAAAAGGTCAACTTGGCTTTGAAGGCATTTACATTAAAATACATGTCGTGCACATACAGGTCTTTTCCCTGTAGCTTAACGTTAAGCTCATTCATGTGAGAAAAAATGTCAACAGCAAACGCAAAGTCACACAGCCAATTCTTGTCGCTCAGCTCTGGAAAATCATCAGACTTCCCCTTTAACTCCAAAAATGTATCAATCACTTCTTTACGAGACTGGTAAAGCAAGTGGTGGTCTGCGTCGGTTTCCTCCAGAAATGCAATGAACTGACTGTGCTGAAGTCCCTTTGCTCGTATGCAGTTAACAAGCTTTATAACTGACTAAATTATCTAGTGCTCCGCGGGCCGGCTTGAAACGGCCGCCAGGCCATATACGGCCCGCGGGCCGTAGTTTGCCCATCCCTGGCCTTGACACTGTGAACATCCAGAGGATGCGTTTCTCTCCACAAATTGTTTTGAAGACAATGTTCTGTTCTTCTTTTAAACGATTCAGCCACCTCTGACAAGCTTTAATGTCAGGATGTCTTAGCTTTGAAGCAGGGCTGATGCCTTCTCCATCAAAGTCCATTGGCGGGAAGGTTTGTTGCTTTATTTATTTATTTATTTATTTATTATTTATTAAGTATTTATAAACCATTGAAACATTCCATTTCCTCGGGATCGAGTGGCGAATTTGACCCTCTTGTATACTTAGGGTTCGGCAACATACAAAATATCGACATAGCCGATGATAAAATGCTAAGCCAAAGAGTAAATATCGTGGTTCCGCTTCAAAAACGTCGAATTAATATGGCTGGTGTCAAAAGTTCTCCTTTTACAAAGAACCCGTGAGCACTGCTAAATCGCTTCTCGCTAGTTTCTCATGTTATATTCAGTCTTCACACTCGCGTGACAATTCTAGCAGCCGTTTAGATTAAACATTAAACGACAAGCCATTTCACGTGCAACGTTCATACTTTTGATTTTGCTGACTAGGTGGTGTCTAAGTTGAAATGTCTGGCTGTCATGCGCAGGCGCATAAGATATCACAGCTATGAGCAATGGGTAGTCCCCAGGTCAGAGTAGGCAAGTTGGCCGAGATCGAAATAAGTGGGTTACACTTATAAATGTTAGTAGTTTTATGAAGGTATACTTAGGCTTATGATCTTTTTTTTTACAACCAAGTTTGCTTAATTACTTTTTACATATGAACCTATGATTGTTGCTGCCAAGTAATCTGTGGGATCACAGAATTTCAGTGAATCTATTTTAAAATCGAATAAAATAGGTATTAACCAATTTGTTTATATAAGAAGAAAAATAAAGATTAGAATAAACACAAAAAAATATATAAATTATTCACAAAAATTAAAAAAAAAGTTAACTTATGAAGATTTCGGATATCAAAAATTTCTTAAACGCAGAAAGTTCATGTGGACTGATTATGTTCATGTGTAGCATTATCGTAAGCATCATTTTCAAAGTTCCGTGGCTGCGGCGTTGCGTAATCTGGTCTGGGAAGTCCATCAAGTCCTGTGCCAGAGTTTGGTCGACTCATGTACAGGAAACCAATGCTGGGGGGCGAGTTAGGAGGAAGATGAGGTGGGTCTGGTCTTACCACTTCTTCATAGCGTGATCTATTTGAAGATAAATTTTGTTTTATAAATAAATTAATTTAATTATTGATATTATTTCATAAACTGCTATATTCAAATTGGAACTCTAACTCAGTTTCATCGTAAAAATTCAAAAATATCATAAATGTATGTAAAATATAAACATTAATATTTACATTACATTTTCTATAATGAAGTTATCTTTTAAATGATACCATTGACATAATTTGATTTAATGTTATTGTATTCACGTATCAGCTAATTTCTTTTCGTACATCTGATTGCCGCCATTGTTGACGCCATTTCCTGTTAGATGGGGAGGTGAATTTCTGCTCTGGAAGATTTAAAGGGGAGTGGAATTTCCTTGTGGAAGACAAACTTGGCAATGAGAAGAGACGATACGATGATGAGCACCAATCCACCTAATCCAACTCCTACTCCTATTCCTATTGCTGCTGCTGTCGATAATGATGCTGTTTCTGGGGTTCTTGTTGTTTCTGGGGTTCTTGTTGATTCTGTTAAAGTGATTTGTGTTGAATATATGATATGAATAATTGTTGATGTTGAAAAAGACAGTTATGGCGTTGTTGTTGTTGTGCTTGTAGTCGTTGTAGTTTCAAGCGAATACGTTGTTCGATTTGCATGAAGAGATTTAAAATATAATTTGTTTGGAAAGACAAAAAACTTGTTTTTGAAAAAGAAGTTAAATAAATATTAATTTAAAAACCTTTCATGCAAATTGTTGTTGCTGTTTCTGGATCGTAAGCATTTACCCAAGTGAAAGCAGAAATCATAAATGCTCTATTAATTCCATCCGATGAAGGATTATCAGTATCCCAGTTTGAATAATTTAAATAATCTCCTAAAAATTAATATTGAATTACTTATCATTTAAATTTAAGGCAATAATTTTATTATTTAATTAAAACGTCAACGTCATTTACATGATTGGCAAATTAGATAATCCTTATTTTCCAACCTGATTCCTCATCTCCCCAGACCCACAGGTTCCAATTAGTTCGCACCAGGTTCAACCAGGCCCTTTTAGCAAAATTTGTTTTAGTTTTTAAAAATGTTTCAACAAGATTCTGGATTTTATTGTCATGAATTTCGAGCAGAAATCCTCCTTTATTTTGACAATATTGTTTGGATTCTTCAAAAGTTCGTTGACTTTGATTAAACGCGAAACACATTTCCTCCATTGATGACAGCCAATAACAGTCATTAAATCCACAACATTTTTGAAAATTTAGAACCACGAATAAAATCATGGAGACAAAAGCTTCATAACCCCTCTTCTGAGACATTGTCAACGTCAATGATTTCTTAAAACTTTTTTTTACTAGCAAAACTTAATCGATAACAGAAATATTAATAATGAAATATTCAGTCACTTAATTAACACTTAACCACTTATAATTGAATAAAAACAAGTCTTTATCTAAAACTATCTTCCTTCAAACAAGACAACGTCCCAGACTAAGAAAATCTTAAACTAAACTTGTTACACAAGTTGCGATGTAATACTTTACTCGCTTTATTCAAATTTTAATTTTCGTCTTCAAGTGGGTTAACTTTTGCAGCCCAACAATGGAACAATGGCTGATAAGAAATGTGTTTACTGCGTTTGCCTTATATGATATAATTGATAAATAACAATCCAGTTATGATTATTATTATTTTTTAATTATTCAATTATTTTTAATGACTTCTAACTAAGTAATTGTTATTATCATTGTTATTATATTATTATTATTGTTATTATTATTTTTATTATTATTATTATTATTATTATTATTATTATTATTATTATTATTATTATTATTATTATTATTATTATTATTATTATTATTATTATTCTATTATTATTATTATTATATTATTATTATTATTATTATTATTATTATTATTATTATTATTATTATTATATATTATTATTATTATTATTATTATTATTATTATTATTATTATTATTTAGTTATGTTCTTATTCTATGTATAAGATGAGTTACCTAAGTTAGCTTCGCAAGGTCTCATAAATATTTAACCTTCACGAAATGCGCACAGAGCAACCGTCAGCAATTTCGTGCCCTGCAAATTATGTGATGTTGTTAATGGAAAATGGAAGAAAAAGTCTCAATAGTACTACAATATATTTTTAAACTCAAAAAACTTTTCTGGGCTCATGAGTAATGCCCACTACTCCCGACGGCATTAACCCCACGTTTTTGTATTCAACCACGCCATTATCAATATAACATTCAGTTATTTTAAGATTTATTTGCATTTTTTTTATTTATTTAAAATAATAATTGTATTATTAAGTAGTCCTAAAAAAGATTAATACAAGGGTGACCCGTCATAATAGCCTGTGATTTGGAAGCTGAATGCTTGTGATTGAATATTTACAACCAAGTTAGGAGCGCAGGTTAAGACTTTTTTTATGCCCGCTTATGGTAGTTACTCTCGAAAATGACCCAAGTAAACTGAATAAATTAAAGTATTTCAGTGAGTTTACTTCAACATTTGATCAAAAACGGTGTTAATAAGTTGGAAGATTTTGAAAGGAAATAACAATTTCCAAAAAATCGATAAACTCATAAATATTTTCTACCTCAAACATTAAGTATATACAAAGGCAAACGATCATGTGCAGTAATTGGTGTTACAGTAAATATTCCTTCCAAACGTCTGTGATGACGACGCTCCATAATCTGCTTTGGAATGTTTTTCAAGTACTGAGGCAGAGTTTGGTTGGATCAAGTCTTGGAATGGTTTTGATGGGGGATCACAATACAAGGTAGATCGGACAAATACGAGTTTATTCTTAAAAACAGCTGATCAGATTTTATTACAGCTCTGCATTAATTAGTCAATGGTAAATAATGTATATACTTTATATAATCAGTTTTATATAATCAAGCCGTTTGTTAGTTGCAACAAGTTTGCCGAAACTCTGTATCTTTTAAGACCGCGCGTCGTGGTGGCGTGGTCTTCGGCATGACAGAAGCAGACATGGGTGTCTGTGGCCGAATGCACCTGTAGGTGGTTGGACGGAGGGCCGAAGTCATGCTCAGATAGATTCGGGTTGAGGTCGGGCGAGGATTCCTCCCCTCAAACCGCCTCGGCCTGAAGAGGGAGAACGTTCGGGGTCGCGGACTATGAAGTTACCTCGTAAAAAAAAAGCACTATAGACCTGTCTGACGAGGCTAGAAATTAGTTATTGATTGTACTTTAGAACTTTTCTGTTCGTCGAGACTGTCGATAACGTCTTTGATCCTTGATCGACGCATTTGAGCTAAGGAAAGCTAATTGTTTATTACAATGAACGCAGTAAACTTTGTCGTCATCGTCTAATTTGACACCAGCAGTTAGCTCACAAATAAAATGTTAGCTCTATTAAATTCTGCTCACAAAATTAACAATAACTAATTTAACACATCCCAACATTGATAAACTTATAAATGTTAAGAAACTTGAAAATTACATAGACAAAATCAAAGGCAGAATGATCACATAATGAATATCATGAACGTCCTAAAGTCTGTGCTGTTTCATAATCTGCTTTGGAAAGTCCTGCAAGTCCATATGCAGAGTTTGATTGGATCAAGTCTTGGAAACCATCGTAGGTGAGGGTCGAGTTTGTCGAAGGATCATCACCACCTCTTCGTAGGGAGATCTGTTGGGAAATTGTTGGAAATATTATATTTTAATTATCTATTCATATTTTTATTTAATTATTTATTTAAATCAACAAAATAAAAAACTCGTTAAACTATTAAAACAAATTTGTTTTCGGTGCGTATACGATGGAGTTGAAATGTTATGGAGATACTATTACAATTATACAATTACACCAAAATTAACGTAATTTTTATGCTTTTACTTAAACACTTTAATATCCTTCCTCAAAATTTTAATTATAAATTCATACATTTTACGTTAATAAGTAATTAACCTTTCACCCAATGTCTTGCCATCGAGCTGTTCGTATCCACCATTAATGACGTCACTTCCTGTTTCATCGAGAGGTGATCTTCTACTCCAGGAAGATTTAAAGGCGAGTGAAATGTCCTCTTCGGAGAAAAAATTGGCAATGAGGAGAGACAATTGTAATATCAGTTTAAATAATTAAAAAAAATAACATTAAAATAAATAACGAACCAAACATAATACCGTTAAATTAAACAAGTATAAATGTTATTTATATCGCTTTCTCGTTAATAAATTTAAAAACTATATACACATTACATGCCACAGTAGAATGGAAAGAAACTCGGAATTTCCAAATTAGAACGAAGTATAAAATCAATCCTTTGTTAAATTGTGTAAAGAGTCCTATTTGTAGCTGCAATTCCTTCGTGTTCCTCTTTGGAATTCTATGGATTTGAATTTCCGAGATCTGCGTATTCCAGCACCTTCTTCTTGTTGTTGACGTTGTTGTTGTTGTAGTAGTAGTAGTAGTCCTTCGTTGGAGGTTCATGAGGATCTGGAATCGCAGTTACCTTTGCATATGCTGCTCGTGGTCCACTGTTTGAGTGATGATGAAGTGATTAATTTTAATTTCAAATACAGAATTGTGATTGAATTATTTAATCATTTAAATAAAAACAAGTGGCTTAATTAAATGGATTCAATATTTCTCTTTCTAGGGCATCTACATGGTATTCTTTGATGACTGATTAATGTGCTAAATCCAGTGAAATTGCTAATAATAATGATTCCAATTTTAATTGCAGTTGCATAATAACAAAGGAATTCTTGTGGTCAATTTAAGACTGAAAGTATCATTTTGTACATTTTATAAGAAGTTGAATAAATTTTTTTAATTATTTTATTTAAAAGCATTAACAAATAATATCATGCTCTAACCTCGAATTTTGGCTGACACCAATTTTATTTTCGTCAATTTGTTCATAGTTATCATCTATGGGGTCTACTCTGCTCACGACAGTTTCTTTTTGATGGGGAGGTGAATTTCTGCTCGTGGAAGATTTAAAGGGGAGTGGAATTTCCTTGTGGAAGACAAACTTGGCAATGAGAAGAGACGATACGATGATGAGCACCAATACACCTAATCCAACTCCTACTCCTATTCCTATTGCTGCTGCTGTCGATAATGATGCTGTTTCTGGGGTTCTTGTTGTTTCTGTTAAAGTGATTTGTGTTGAATATATGATATGAATAATTGTTGATGTTGAAAAAGACAGTTATAGCGTTGTTGTTGTTGTGCTTGTAGTCGTTGTAGTTTCAAGCGAATACGTTGTTCGATTTGCATGAAGAGATTTAAAATATAATTTGTTTGGAAAGACAAAAAACTTGTTTTTGAAAAAGAAGTTAAATAAATATTAATTTAAAAACCTTTCATGCAAATTGTTGTTGCTGTTTCTGGATCGTAAGCATTTACCCAAGTGAAAGCAGAAATCATAAATGCTCTATTAATTCCATCCGATGAAGGATTATCAGTATCCCAGTTTGAATAATTTAAATAATCTCCTAAAAATTAATATTGAATTACTTATCATGTAAATTTAAAGCAATAATTTTATTATTTAATTAAAACGTCAACGTCATTTACATGATTGGCAAATTAGATAATCCTTATTTTCCAACCTGATTCCTCATCTCCCCAAACCCACAGGTTCCAATTAGTTCGCACCAGGTTCAACCAGGCCCTTTTAGCAAAATTTGTTTTAGTTTTTAAAAATGTTTCAACAAGATTCTGGATTTTATTGTCATGAATTTCGAGCAGAAATCCTCCTTTATTTTGACAATATTGTTTGGATTCTTCAAAAGTTCGTTGACTTTTATTAAACGCGAAACACATTTCCTCCATTGATGACAGCCAATAACAGTCATTAAATCCACAACATTTTTGAAAGTTTAGAACCACGAATAAAATCATGGAGACAAAAGCTTCATAACCCCTCTTCTGAGACATTGTCAACGTCAATGATTTCTTAAAACTTTTTTTTTACTAGCAAAACGTAATCAATAGCAGAAATATTAATAATGAAATATTCAGTCACCTAATTAACACTTAACCACTTTTAAGTGAATAAAAACAAGTCTTTATCTAAAGCTATCGTCCATTAAACAAAAACAAAAATGTCTCGGACGAAAGAACTCTTAGTTATAAATATATTCCTCAAGTCACGAAGCAATTCATTACTCCCTTTATTCAAATTATAATTTCTATGTCTTACAATTAGTCACGTTCTGCAACCTGGGTATGGAACAATGGCTCAAGAAACGATTTCTCAGCATGATTCTCATATCGTAGTTTGTTAATCGCCAGTCTAACAATGAAAGGTTTGGTTTATTATTATTATTATTATTAATATTATTATTATTATTATTATTATTATTATTATTATCATTTATATTATTATTATTATTATTATTATTAATATTATTATTATTTAGTTAAATTCTTATTCTATGTGTAGGTTGAGTTGCCTAAGCTAGCTTAACAATATCTCATAAATATTTAACCTTGACGAAATGCGTCAGAATAACCCAGGACAAAATAGCCCCGTAAAAACAGCCTCGTCAAAATAGCTAGGCGACAAAATACCCAAGTAAAAACATAAAACTCATAAAATCAGCTCATTAAAAGTAATTAATAAACATAATAAACTAAATTAAATGTAAATCACATGGCTATTTTGACGGTTCTAATTTGTCGCCGGACATTATTATGACGGAGTGCAAATACAACAACATAAAATCTTGTTGTGGAATAATAAGCTTGTGATTAAATCAAATTTTGGAAGCTGAATGCTTGTGATTGAATTTTTACAACCAAATTAGGAACACGGCTTAAGACTTTTTTATGCCCGCTTATGGCTGTCACTCTCAAAAATGACCCAAGTAATTTGGATAAATTAAAGAATTTCAGTGAGTTTATTTCAAACATTTGATTAAAATTTTATTAATAAGTTGGAAGATTTAGAAAAGAAATTCAAATTTCAATAAATATGAAAAGAAAGTGTTTTTCAATTATTATTATTTTTAATAACAAATTCAATACACGACACATTGACACATCACTTATTTATTTCCAAAAAATCGATGAACTCATAAATATTTTCGACCTCAAACATCAAGTATAGACAAAGGCAAACGATCATGTGCAGTAATTGGTGTTACAGTAAATATTCCTTCCAAACGTCTTTGCTGATGACGTTCCATAATCTACTTTGGAAGGTTTTCCAAGTACTGAGGCAGAGTTTGGTTGGTTCAAGTCTTGGAAACCAACATGGCTTTGATGGCGGATCACGATATTAGGTAGGTCGGACAATATTATTTCTGTGTAAGGTGATCTGTTGGAAGATATGTTTTTGTCTTATACATTCAATTTTATTTTTTTAAATATCGATTTTATTCATAATTATAATTAATTTTAAATACGAACTAAATGGCACACTAGACCACTAACTTAAATTTGACAAAATTTATTCATAAAATAGAAAAGAATAACAACATTTTACATAAATATCAAATAAAAAAAGTCAAATATAAGTTTTTACATGTAATCTTCCTAAAATAATTTTTTTATTGATGCCATTGATGTAATTCAATTTATTACAAATACAACTTTATTTACGTATCGGCTAATTTCTTCGCGTCAATATGCTCGTAGTCACCATCGATAACGTCACTTCCTGTTAGATGGGGAAGTGAATTTCTGCCCCTGGAAGATTTAAAGTGGAATTTCCTTGTGGAAGACAAACTTGGCAATGAGAAGAGACGATACGATGATGAGCACCAATCCACCTAATCCAACTCCTACTCCTATTCCTATTGCTGCTGCTGTCGATAATGATGCTGTTTCTGGGGTTCTTGTTGTTTCTGTTAAAGTGATTTGTGTTGAATATATGATATGAATAATTGTTGATGTTGAAAAAGACAGTTATAGCGTTGTTGTTGTTGTGCTTGTAGTCGTTGTAGTTTCAAGCGAATACGTTGTTCGATTTGCATGAAGAGATTTAAAATATAATTTGTTTGGAAAGACAAAAAACTTGTTTTTGAAAAAAAAGTTAAATAAATATTAATTTAAAAACCTTTCATGCAAATTGTTGTTGCTGTTTCTGGATCGTAAGCATTTACCCAAGTGAAAGCAGAAATCATAAATGCTCTATTAATTCCATCCGATGAAGGATTATCAGTATCCCAGTTTGAATAATTTAAATAATCTCCTAAAAATTAATATTGAATTACTTATCATGTAAATTTAAAGCAATAATTTTATTATTTAATTAAAACGTCAACGTCATTTACATGATTGGCAAATTAGATAATCCTTATTTTCCAACCTGATTCCTCATCTCCCCAAACCCACAGGTTCCAATTAGTTCGCACCAGGTTCAACCAGGCCCTTTTAGCAAAATTTGTTTTAGTTTTTAAAAATGTTTCAACAAGATTCTGGATTTTATTGTCATGAATTTCGAGCAGAAATCCTCCTTTATTTTGACAATATTGTTTGGATTCTTCAAAAGTTCGTTGACTTTGATTAAACGCGAAACACATTTCCTCCATTGATGACAGCCAATAACAGTCATTAAATCCACAACATTTTTGAAAGTTTAGAACCACGAATAAAATTATGGAGACAAAAGCTTCATAACCTCTCTTCTGAGACATTGTCAACGTCAATGATTTCTTAAAACTTTTTTTTTACTAGCAAAACGTAATCAATAGCAGAAATATTAATAATAAAATATTCAGTCACCTAATTAACACTTAACCACTTTTAAGTGAATAAAAACAAGTCTTTATCTAAAGCTATCGTCCATTAAACAAAAAAGTCTCAGACGAAAGAACTCTTAGATATAAATATATTCCTCAAGTCACGAAGCAATTCATTACTCCCTTTATTCAAATTATAATTTCTATGTCTTACAATTAGTAACGTTCTTATTAAATAATTCGTTTTAACAAGAAAATTATTGAAATAACTCGAATTGCTCAGTTTATAAACTTTACTGATAAATGAATTTATAACGGGTTTGTTGCCGTACAATCATAACTTTGGTTTCTCTAAGGTTCCATTAGCAGAGACCCAAGCAAGAGTTTATACCAGTGGCAGTCAGTTTAAATGTGGTTGTAGGTCCAATAATCTGATTAAATTTCAAAATACGAGTTTATTCTTAAAAACCACTATCAGCTGATAAGGTTGTATCGTTGTATTCGGTGTCTGTGGCCGAATGCAACCGTAGATGGTTGGACGGAGGGCCAAAGCCATTCTCAGCTAGATTCGGGTTGAGGTCGGGCGAGGATTCCTCCCCTCAAACCGCCTCGGCCTGAAGGGGGAGAACGTTCGGGGTTGCGGACTATGAAGTTACCTCGAAAAAAAAGCACTATAGACCTGTCTGACGAGGCTAGAAATTAGTTATTGATTGTACTTGAGAACATTTCTGTTCGTCACAGTCGATACCGTCTTTGATCCTTGATCGACGCATTTGAGCTAAGGAAAGATAATTGTTTATTACAATGAACGCAGTAAACTTTGTCATCATCGTCTAATTTGACACCAGCAGTTAGCTCACAAATAAAATGCTTGTTAGCCCTATTAAATTCGGCTCACAAAATTAAAAATAACTAATTTAACACATCCCAACATTGATAAACTTATAAATGTTAAGGAACTTGAAAATTACATAGACAAAATCAAAGGCAGAATGATCACATAATGAATATCATGAACGTCCTAAAGTCTGTGCTGTTTCATAATCTGCTTTGGAAAGTCCTGCAAGTCCATATGCAGAGTTTGATTGGATCAAGTCTTGGAAACCATCCTAGGTGAGGGTCGAGTTTGTCGAAGGATCATCACCACCTCTTCGTAGGGAGATCTGTTGGGAGATTGTTGGGAATATTACATTTTAATTATTTATTTATACTTTTATTTAACTATTTATTTAAATCAACAAAATAAAAGATTCGTTAAGCTATTAATACAAATTTGTACTCGGTTCACATACGATAGAGTTGAAATAATACGCAGATGATTATACCAAAATTAACGTAATTTGTATGCTTTTTCTTAAGCATTCTAATCACTTAATCATTTCTCTAAATTTTAGTTATAATTTCATACATTTTATGTTAATAACCTTTCATCCAATGTCTTGACGTCGAGATGCTCGTAGCCATCATTAATGACGTCACTTCCTGTTTCATGGAGAGGTGATTTTCTACTCCTGGAAGATTTAAAGGGGAGTGAAATGTCCTTTTCGAAGTTGAAATTGGTAATGAGAAGAGACGATACGATGATGAGCACCAATCCACTTAATCCAACTTCTACTCCAGCTGCTGAGGATGAATTCAAGTCTGTATTCGATGTAGTTGTTGTGAGTGTGAATGCTTTTTTTGTGCTTTGTGAAAATATGGCATTTGCGGTTGTTGTTGTTGTTGCTGAAATCTTGGTTGAAGATGTAATGGAGTTGGTAATCTGTTTTGTCGAATCCTCTTTCTTAATAGTTACTGTTCTTGTTGCACTGTCCGCTGTTGGAACTGATGCAGTCTCTTTAGGAAACTCTGATGTCATTATTGTTGCTTTGTTAGCAGTTGTTCTTTCGGCACTGTATGTTGGAACTGATGTAGTCTGTTTTGAAGTCTCTACTGCTATTGCTGTTGCATTAATTGTTGCTAATCTGGTCGTTTCACTAGCGGCTGTTGGAACTGATGTAGTCTGTTTCGAAGACTCTACTGCTATTGTTGTTGTTCCGGCCGATGAAGACGATGAAGTATCTTTTAGAGATTCTGTTGTTATTGTTGCTGTCTTAATTATTGTTGTTTTCGTTGTTGTACTGTCCGCTGTTGGAACTGATGTAACCACTGGTGTTGTAGTGAAGACAGTGGATGTGGTTTCTGATCCAAGCCAATAAGGTTCACTGCTTCCTAGGGAATATTATATTTTGAACTAGCTGGTTAAACTGTAGTAGAGAAGAAATTTCTATAAAGTAAAATTTAATTTTAATAATTTAAATTAAAATTTAATAATTTAATAGTTTAGGCAATAATTTAATTTAATTTAATTTAAATAAATAATTTTAATACATTTTACATTTTAAATAATAATTTAAATAAATAAATAAAATTTAACATTTGTTAACCTTGAATGCAAATTGTTGATGTATTTCCTGGATTATAAGAATTCATCCATTTGTAATTTGAATTCATAAAGGCATTGTTACGTGAACCATCGTACGATGCTGGCACACCTCCATCCCAGTTCGAATAACTCAGATTTTTGCCTACAATTATTTTTAATTATTTGAAAATTTGGAATAAAAAGGATTTTTTAATTTTAAGCATTTCAAAAAAAAAAAGAAAAGAAAAGAAAAACTACAAATGAAACAGAAATTCTCACCCGATCCTTCACCTCCCCAAACCCACACATTTGAAATTCGCACCAGATTCAACCAGGCATTCTCAAGATATGATGTTTTACTTTTTCCAAATTGTTCAACCAATCTCTGCATTTCCGCATAATAAATTTCAAGCAAAAATCCTCCATTATTCTGACAAAATATTTTTGATTCTTCAAAGTTTCGTGGAGAAGCATCAAGCATGAAACAAATATCTTTTCCTGATGATAACTGATAGCAAGTATAATTTCCATAACATGTCTCAAGACTTAGAACCAAGAATAAAATCACGAAGATATTCTTCTCAGACATTGTCAACATCAATGAATTCTGTCAGAGTTAATTAAAAGAAGTTAAAATAATTAACAATTGAAATATTGCTTATAAAATAACTATTCAGTTAATCAAACATTAACTGATAAATATTTATCAAAACTTAATTTGATATATAACAAAAATATTTTTATTAATTTAACCACTTCAATTGAATAACTTCAATTCTTCAACTAAAACTAGCCTCCTCTGAACAAGAAAATGTCTTAAACATCCAAAAAAAGGAAGTTTTAAAGTTCAATTAATTTCTCACGTCACGATATAATACTTTACTTCCTTTATTCTTCTTTCAATTTCGTGGAGGAAGTTACAATTCTTCAATTTAGATGAGTTCTGCAGCCCAACAATGGAACGAAAATAATTTCACTGCACGAATCTCATGTTGTAGTAATCACGACATGGTATTATAGTAGGTTATTATTTTTTTTATTGTTGTTGTTATTTTTCTCGGCCATACATTATTACGACCATTAAAAACATAAATCGTTCGAAAAACCACTCCGAAAGATTTAGCGTCCGCAAAAGGGTCCGAGATCATGTGTGGACATGTAAATTTAAAAGTACAAGCAGTAGTGTAGCATGTCAATCGTACCGAAGAGCGCCAACGATTATTGTTAACGAGAATTCGAGATGTCCTCTTTCTTCGGTGGCACCTGGGTCAAAGTGTAAACATCATGAGTGTCTTACGATATTCACACTTTTGATTGACAAAAGTCGGTATCTCAGAAGAAACACAATTCTCAGAACTTCAAACAACATCAATCAGCAGACACTCTCGGAATCAAATGAAATTTAAACCAATTCTTTCTATTTTATTATATATCTGAAGTTGTGACGTCTAGACGAGACCAGACGTTTAAGTCAACTCAGCTACAGTTTCTCCCCGGGGTTAGGGTTAAAAAACTCACAATCTTAAACAGAATTTAAGAGACATTAACCGATAAAAAATTAGCGACAAATAAACGAAAAATCTCCGAATTTAATAATTCTTAAGAGCACGCCAATGTTCGACCACATCAGTCAACAGCTTGAGATATTATTATTATTATTATTATTATTATTATTATTATTATTATTATTATTATATTATTATTATTATTATTATTATTATTATTATTATTATTATTATTATTATATTATTATTATTATTATTATTATTGTTATTATTATTATTATTATTATTATTAAAATTTATTTTTTTAAATAGTTCAAAATATTTTCCACAGTTTTTGTTAAAAAATTATTTTTGCAATCGAAGCCCACTTTCTATTAAACGATATTTTCATCAGAATACTATAAGAATATATATAGAAATAATACAAAATTTTTCTACAAATAAAAATTGCGTATTTTTATTTTGTTTGGCAAGAAATAATCACAAATGTTAGTCACATTAGGAATTTTCTTTGGGAAGGAGCGTATAATTTTAATCTAAATCTTAAAATATCGATATTTTTTAGTTTTAATATCAGTTTAATAATGAGCCAAAGATAATATCACTATATGTTCATTATAAATGTTTTTTAAGTATAAATATTTATATCGCTTTCTCGTGAATAAATATAATAACTAATTTGTTGTTTTCAACAATTTAATCTGTTTAACTAATATATATGCATTACATTGGAGTAGAATGGAGAGAAACTGGGAATTTCTAAATTAAAACGAAGTATAAAATCAATCCGCTGTTAAATTCTCATTTTGCATCTTTTCAAACGTCTTCGTGTAAAGAGTCCCATTTGGAGCTGCAATTCTTTCGGGTTCCTGCATGGAATTCAATGGACTTGACCTTCCGAGATCCGCGTATTCCAGCACCTTCTTGTTGCTGCTGTTGTTGACGTTGTTGTTGCAGGTTGGAGGTTCGTGAGGATCTGGAATCGCAGTCACCTCTGCGTATATTGATCGTGGTCCGCTGTTTGATTGGTGATGAAGTGGTTAATTACATTTTAATAATTCGTTAATTTCAGATAAAGAATTGTGATTAGATTATTTAATCATTTAAATAAAATCAAGTTAATTAAGTGGATGCAATATTTCTCTACAAACAGCATTTGCATGGTACTCTTTGATGACTGATCAGTGCTAAATCCAGTGAAATTGCTGATGATAATGATTCCAATTTTAATTGTAGTTACATATTATCAAAGGGATTCTTGTGGTCAGTTTAAGACTGAAAATATCTTTGAATTACATTTTATAAGTAGTTAAAAAGTTGAATATATTGCTTCAAATTATTTTATTTATTTTTATTTTAATTAAAATAAGCATTAATGAATATTATCATTTTCTTACCTCGAATTTTGGATGACACCAATTGTATTTTCGTCAATTTGTTCGTAGCCATCATATACGGGGTCTACTTTGCCCACGTCAGTTCCTGTTTCATGGGGAGGTGAATTTCTGCTCTTGGAAGATTTAAAGGGGAGTGGAATTTCCTTGTGGAAGACAAACTTGGCAATGAGAAGAGACGATACGATGATGAGCACCAATCCACCTAATCCAACTCCTACTCCTACTCCCATTCCTATTGCTGCTGCTGATGATGGTATTGATGATGACGATGATCCGGTAATTTGGTTTAAGAATGATTGTCTGTTTCCTAATAGTTAAGGGAATTAAAAATATTTAGCTTTGCCAGAAGATTTCTCATAACCAGCGACTTAAATAATGTTAAACCTTTAATGCAAAAAGTCTTTGGTGTATTAGGTATGTAAGAGTTTGTCCACTTGTACTCTGAATTCATTATTGCTTGGCCAGGTGTATATAGATTGGGATAACCGTTAACCCAATTTGAGTAACTTATTGGGTTACCTATAAAGCGCAAAAAGAAAGAAACTTGTTTGAATAATTAAAATGTTAATATACATTAAAGAATTAATTAAAGGAATTCGACTAAGGTTTATAACCTGCTTGTTCACCTCCCCAGAACCAAACACTTTTATTTTGCTCCGATCTCATGAGATTCAGCCAGGCTTCTACAAAATTGATTGACTTTTTGCTTCCAAATTCTGTAACCAATTTCTGTATATCTTCATTATAAATTTCAAGCAAAAATCCTCCGTTGTTCTGACAAAATAATTTGGACTCTTCAAAAGTCTTTTGAGATCCATCAAACATAAAACAAATGTCCTTCCCTGATGGCAACTTGTAACAATCGTAATTTTCACAAATGGTTTCACATACCAGAACCACGAATAAAATCCAGAAGACCAAAACATAACGTCTGTTCCAAAACATTGTCGCGATTACTTTAACTACAACAAGGAAGTCAATGGAATTCTTACGAAACTTTCATGCATTGCGCTACACAAAGAAAAGGAGCCTCTCAAGTTAACAATGGATTTTTAAAAAAAATAGCTGTTCACATTAACATGAGAGTCATTTCAGAGACATTTAAAGCTTCAATTCATAGACTTCTCATTCACTCAATAATAATAGAAATAATAACAACTTTTAAAGAGATAATTAAAATCAAGTAATTTATTATTCTGAATGAGGCCTCAGAGACTAGGGTTCGATTCCTGATCTCATCTCTTCTACGCAAGTTGAAGTTACTGATACTTATTAAAGGTTATATATATATATATATATATAGGTTATAAAAGAACTTTTTAGAAGTTACCTTAAACATTCTTGTTGTCAAAAGTTTTAGTTTTTGTTAAAAAATTATTTTTTTAATTAAAGATAAAGCCCACTTTCTATTAAATGTTTATATACAAAATGTTTCTACAAATAAAAATTGCGTATTTTTATTTTGTTTGGCAAGATTTCCGAGCAGAAATAATCACAAATGTTAGTCACATTAGGAATTTTCTTTGGGAAAAAGCATATAATTTTAATCTAAATTTAAAAATATCGACATTTTTTAGTTTTAATATCAGTTTAATTAATTAAAAATAAATAAAATCAACATTAATAATGAGCCAAAGATAATACCATTAAATTTTAAGTATAAATGTTATTTATATCGCTTTCACATGATTAAATATAATAATGAATGTTGTTTGCAAGCTTTCTGCTGATGATGTCAAACTGTACACTACGAACGGATTCTCTGCAACCCAAATACAATTTGCTCTCGACAAAATGGCCCAGTGGCAACTACAACTTGCGCCTGACAAATGTCAAGTTTTCTCTGTAACAGGACGCAACCAGCCAGGAGGATCCCATGAATATTTCATCGACGGGCATGTCCTACAGCATGTTTACAAGATCAGAGATCTAGGGATTATAATGGATCCATACCTGAAGTTTGACTCACACATTGAAGCCATTACCAAAAGAGCCGCTACAATCTCCTGGATGATCCGAACCTTTTTTTCTTCCAAAGACCAGGATATTTTAAAGCTTTCCTTCTGTACATATGTAAGACCAATACTTGAATATGGCTCCCCAGTCTGGAATCCACAAATATTTAATTGACAAAATAGAAAATGTCCAAAGACGATTCACTAAGTCAATTCCATCCGTGGCATCTTATCCGTATATGGAGAGACTGAGGTTGTTCAAGCTTCCAAGCTTGGAAAGGCGGCGACTTCTGGCTGATTTAACACTTGGCTTGAAAAAATTACATGGCTTTACGAACACCTTTCTAATACACTCTCTCCTTGCACAAAACTACATAGGAACAAGAAGACATTGTCTCAAACTTAAGCAAAGTATTTAATCTATAGACAGTGTTAAATTCTCCTTTTGCAATAGAATTGTAAAGCCATGGAACGCATTGCCGGGTGATGTCGTTAAATCAACCACGGTTTCCCGTTTCAACTCAATAATACGTGACTTAGACTTTAGTCAATACTTAAATTACATTTAATCTATTTCCTGCCCCTGTACACACCGGTCGATGTTTTTTTTCGCAATTGTGTTAGTGGTCAAATTGCGCCCTTCAATTGTATCTAATAAAAAAACTAAAAAAAAAACTACACATTACATCCCACAGTAGAATGGAGAGAAACTCGGAATTTCCAAATTATAACTAAGTATAAAATCAATCCATTGTTAAATTCTCATTTCGCTTCTTTTCAAATGTCTTCGTGTAAGGAGTCCTTTTTGGAGCTGTAATTCTTTCAGTTTCCTGCTTGGAATTCGATGGATTTTAACTTTCGAGATCAGCGTATTCCAGCACCTTCATGTTGCTGTTGTTGTTATTGTTGTTGACGTTGTTTTTGTAGTAGTCCTTGGTTGGAGGTTCGTGAGGATCTGGAATCGCAATCATCTATGCGTATGCTGCTCGTGATCCGCTGTTTGAATGGTGATTAAGCGATTAATTATATTTTAATAAATCGTTGATTTCAAATACAAAATTGTGATTGGATTATTTGATTATTTAAATAAAATCAAGTAGATGCAATATTTCTCTACGTAGAGGATCTACATGGTATTCTTTGATGACTGATCACAGCGCTAAATCCAGTGAAATTGCTAATGATAATGATTCCCATTTTATTTGCAGTTGCATATTATCAAAGGGAATCTCATGACCACTTTAAGACTGAAGGTATTTTGGAATTACATTTCATAAGCAGTTAAAAAGTTGAATAAATTGTTTTAAATTAATATTTATTTTAATTAAAATTAAAATAAGAATTAATTACTATTAAATTAATAAATATTATCATTTTCTTACCTCGAATTTTGGATGACACCAATTTTATTTTTGTCAATTTGTTCGTAGCATCACATACGAGGTCCATTCTGCTCAGGTCACTTCCTGTTTTATGGGGAGGTGATTTTCTGCTCCTGGAAGATTTAAAGGGGAGTGGAATTTCCTTGTGGAAGACAAACTTGGCAATGAGAAGAGACGATACGATGATG